>BQNB010017507.1:3663-69827 GCA_026074375.1 Tanacetum coccineum
CGAAAAAACATAAAAAACCGAAACCGGTTATTAGAAAAACCGGTTATTTTAAAACCGGTTTTCTAAAAACCGGAAACCGGTTTTAACCGATTTTTTTCACCTCTAGGCCTAAGTGACAATCAAAATATCCAGCCCATTAAACTCAAATAGCCCTAATTCTTAGGGATTATATAACGCCACACACTAATAATACCCTAAATTCATTCCCATTCTTTATCTTAACCCTACACGCACTCTGTCACTTTCCACGCCTCTATTTTCCTTCTACTCCCCCAAAACAGATAGAGATTCATTTCAATCAACAAAAACTTTGTTGCTACAAACCAAAAAGAATAATAAATCCGTTTCTTACCATATTCGAACAACACAAATCAAGCATACTCTTTTCTTTGTATTAGCATGAACGGCTTCTTAGATCTCTACATGAGGTCTCGAGTAAGGTTGTTGTTTTGATTTGTTTTCGTGTGTCAGTAAACGAACCAAATAAAGTTTATAACAAAGTTGTTATCAAACTTTATTTAAATTCGAATATATAAAAAAAGGCTTGTCCTTTTATAGATCAATGATGAACACACTCGAAAGCATTTGTTCAAAGAACAATTTTGTAAATGTTTAATAGAGAGAATCTGAGATCGTTACATGTTATTTTCAGTTTGGTTCGAGTCTTGAGTCTTGGAGGTGATGTAGTTGAGTGACGGAGTTGAGGTTTTGAAATTATGTGACGAAGGGATTTAGGATTAGTTCTTGGATTTGATTATGATTGTGACGATGGGTTATATATGTAGATTGTGGATTTGATATGATGTTGATTTTGGCGTTATTGATGTTGGTTTGAGATTGTTGTTGTTGTAATATGGTTTTGAGTCAGTTGGGTCAGTTATCTTCTTTTCTTTTATTTTTGGATTGAGATCCTCTAATGTTTAACTCTCTCATGTTCTCTCATGTTAGTGATAATGGGAGATGAGACAAAATAGTAAATTATTTCCATTTAATTAGTGGTGGTCCCATTTTATCATTTTCATGTTGTTGATTGGTTCAACTTGACCAACATGAGAAGATAAACTTGAGAGGATCCTCATCCTTTATTTTTGTTGACCTGAGACTCAAAGTGACTCAGTGAGTTGATCCGGGTCGCCAACTCTCTAACGAGTTTTAAAATCGGTTTTGGTTGGTTGTTTGTTTTGTTTGTGGTTTAACACTTGCTACACCAACTCGCTAACGAGTTTTAAAATCGGCAGAGTAACGTTTGACTTTGACCATAGGTTTGGGAAAGTATTAATTTAACTTTAATACTTTTCTAAGTATTTAGTCAAATTCTCAAACAGCATTAATCTCTTCAATCATCATTAACTTCAGTCTGTTTGACTAATCATCATTAACTTTAATCAATTAGCATTAAGTTATGCCTAACAGCATTAACTTATACTAACAGCATTAACTTTTGCATTAACTTTTTCACTGGCAGCAGTAATCTTGAACCACCAGTAGTAAAGTCTTAAGTCCTTCAACAGTCTTAAGTTAGTACTGGCAGTACTAACTTACTCTTACTGGCATTTGTAACTTGTGAACAGTACTAACTTTTGACTTAACAGTACTAAGTGCACTGAGTTTAATTAACAATCCTCTCTTAAACTTGTGATTTACCTTCAAATCATCAAGTTTCTTGAATTAAACCTTCTGTTTTGAGAGGATGCTTTCAAACATTTCATCTTCTTGATCTTTCAGTCTGTATGAATATCTTTTGAAGAAGTTCTTGAATTAAACATTCTGCTCTGGAAATCCTCTGCCTTTTATCATTATCTTTTGTGTTCGCTGCACTCCTGCCTCCCCTGAGTCTGTGCATCCATCTGAACCAAAGTGATCTTCATCAATTTGAGCATTGTTCCTCACCTGTTTGGAAGGATTCTCCAAATCATCTTCTTTTGGGAACCCAAGCCATCACAAACTTGAATCTTCTTTGTGCATCAATGTAATCAAATCTTTTCAAAGTGACTGATGCATTGTTGTTTTTAGATACATGATCTATCACTATGTTCTTTGGCATCTAGACCCAACATGCTGAAGCTTTAACAGTATTAAATCTATTCCTCTTGACAGCATTATGTGCATCTTTTGGCTTAGCAGTATTAACTGCTTTTATTCCAGACATCTTCAAAACAGCTTGTGGAATCATATTTCTTCTTGGATTGGAGTGAGTCATTCTTGTAGAATAGTGATCATTCACCCTCCTTGTATTTTCCACACTGGTTTTATTATCCTTTTACCACAATCTTTCTTCAGATGGTCAAACTTCCACAGATAAAGCATGCTTTATTGTTCATCACAAAGTCACTTCCTAGCTGTTAGGACTTCTGATTATTCTAGTTTCTTTGATTTCCCCTAGGTTTTTGTGACCTGTACATTTCAGCATACCTAACTATTTTCCTAACTGGTTTTTCTTGTTGTTTTGGTCTAACAACATCAACTTTAGGAATAGTAGGAACAACAGTTTTCTTTTCTACCACAACAGGAGACTCAACTTCATCCTCATTATCAAAAACCCATTCTTTAATCAAAGGAGCATCAGAATTTTTCTTAGTTTCATTTAAAGAATTTTCACAAACACTTTTATTAGCCCTTAATCCATAGCCTTCAGGTCGTTGAAACTCCTCAAGACCAGAATAAGACAGATCAAGCTTATTAGGTCTATTATAGATTAAAGGATGAGGTGGAGGAACTACACTATATCTAAAACCCTTTTTACTCTTGTCAGTTATCTGACTTCCTAACAACTGATCTAAGTCTTTTGAGGCCTTACCAAATTTCTCAATTTTAAAATCAATGGCATCCTTTTCTTGCTTAAGTTTTTCAAACTCTGTTTTAAGCGTATTAATTTCATATTGTTTGATTCCTACTTCTCTTTTAAGGACAGCAACTTCTTCACTAAAAAGAACCTCATTCTTCCTATATGTGACAAGTTGTGCCTCAATAGTATCTAGTCCTCTTTTATAAGTAATTGCCTTAAATTCAGTTTGATATTGTTTAGCAAGCAAATCATCATATTGTTTCTTAAGAGTTTCAGAGTTTTTCAGACAAGTTTTAGAGTAAGTTTGATCAGTGTATACCTCTGAGTCTGAAAATGCCATTAGAGCCATGTTTGTCTGAACTTGTTCTTCTGCCATGTCACTCCAATCAAACCTACACCATCAATAGCCAACATTGCCTTTGAAGTATCTTTATTGTTTCCTTGCTTCCTAGTGTTGTCTTGATTTCTAAACTGACCTTCCTTGCTTCTTGGTGCTCTGCACTCCCTGGCAAAGTGTCCCAACTTATGACAGTTGTAACACTCCACCTTAGATTTATCATATCCAGCAATATCATTACCATTAATGAAAATCTTCTTGCCTGTCCTCTGATAGTACTTCTTTGCTCTCACACTTAGCAAAGAGAGCTGCCACTTCAAATCCATTACTTCCAAATCATCTTCGTGAATTTGCTCTAAGTCCTGATGTAGGACATTATAACCATTCGGATTTTCAACCATGAAAGCATACACAGTATTATCACTGACACTTGCAGTGCAAACTTGTAGATTGGCAGTCTTAACACTAGGGTTAGCAGCACTAACTTGTGAAGAAGCAGTGTTAGCATCATTGGTACTGCTAGAGCTTGGTGCAGTCATGAAGGCTATGTTTTAAACACCACTAGATGTACCAACAATTTTCTTTACCTTTTGTTCAACAATTTTGAAATTGTTGTACAAATCATCTATACTCATAGTCTCAACCTCAGGCTTATTCATCCAAACAACTACATGAGTATTCCACTCAGGTGGTAAGCTGCTTAAAAATTTTAAGTTTAAATCTTCTTGGGCAATGATCACACCCAAGATAGCAAGCCTACTGACTATCTTCTGAAGCCTATTGAAAATAGAGTCAAGAGACTCTGCACTTGTTGCACTGAAATTCTCATACTGTTGCTTCAAGAGAGTTTTCTGAGTTTTCTTAGTAGCTGCATTACCTCCAAATCTTGTTTCAATGGCAGCAAACATAGATTTAGCATCTGGATACTGACTAAATGTTAGCTGATGTTCATTTGGAAGTGCCATGAGTAACAAACCTCTAGCTTTGACATCATTCTTTTTATTTGTCTTTTCTTCTGCAGTTACAGGTGTAGACATCTTTGTAACTGTTATCCCATTCTCCTCAGATGTTTGAGATACTGAGACCCATGAATCACCATTTTCTATCACTTCCCAGAGTGCATAGTCTTGGATCTGGAAGTACTGCTTAATCCTTATAGCCCACATCTCATACTCCCCCAATTTGAGTATGGGAAGCTTTGCATTAGGACCACTATTTGTAGATTCAAGCTCCATGTCTTCTAGATCAAAGTTTCTCAAAGCAAAGCTCTGATACCACTTGTTGATCCCAAACCTAGATCGATTCCTTAGGTTGTCTAAGGTTAAATTACCTTGGATAAATCCAAAATAACTTGTTGTAGAAACTTTGTATGTATATTAAAGTGTATGCGGAATCTACACCTTAATACTCTAGAAGTAAAATCAATGAAACAGTAAGTATGAATGAATGAACACAAGATGTAACAAAACGCTTCAATATTATTAAAGATAATAATACGAGTACTCTATCTTAGTACTAGGGTTTACAACCTTGAAGCTTTTCTTAATCGACTTTGACAACTATGAAAACTGATAATGATACGTCTGCGTGTTTTTGTGATATCTCAACTAATGCCCTAGAGCCTCCTTTTATAGACTAAGGAGTCCTAGTCGGCTTACAATACATTCCTAAGATATCTCAATCTTTTCTAAACATAAACGTAATCTTCTAAATAAATACATTATGTATATCTTGTACATAAATATCTCAACACTTATCTTCACACGCATTCTTGTTCTCCAAACAATCTTTATCTCTTTAATTCGTCTTTATCCTCTTGACAGTAGAAAGTCTTCAAACAGTTGTAATCTTTCCACCAGCAGCACTAATAAACATAAGCAGTAGTAACATTAGTACTAGCAGTACTAATATATACTAACAGTACTAACTACTCACACTAGTAACTTGTACTAGCAGTCTTAACATTACTACTAGCAGCACTAACTACTTAGCTTATATTTTAGTCTTCAACTCTGAGCAGTCTTAACTTCAACTAACAACAGTAACTTTATGCTATCAGTACTAAATTATACTAACAGTAGTAACTGAAGTGGGTAACGATTCTACTACCATACTAACCCACCTTAGCATAATTCATTATGATACCATGAGCAGAAGTAACTACTAATAATCTATGAGTCCTTTTTTAAGTCCCAAAAACACCTTTCATCACTAGGTTCATCAACCAGCTTGAGTGGACATTTAAGGTCTTGCACTTTTCGTCACAATCCACCCTTAGATCGCTTTGCCTGGTTAGGGTTCATCATGAGTTTCCTTAACCAGTTAACGTTTCTTTTCTGAACTGCTTTTAGATGGTTTGAGTAGTGCTGGTTTTTGGTTGTAGGTGGTATGAGTAGTCGGATGGGCTTTTGGTGCTTTGTCCACCACGGGTTTACGTAGCCTTTGCTGCCTGGTGTAGTGACCTTGGTACTTCAGAAGACTCTGTTGCTCCCCTTTCCACAGCTTCGCCATGTTCTTCATCCCCAGAAATTATTGATACATCTTGGCAAACATGCCTCTTGTAGTCACCGTAGTAGGGTGCTCCTTTAATCTCATCAGTGAGTAGAGCATCAGGTATCGACATGCCAAATATTTCTCTACCATCCTTTCCAACAAATCTGAGAGTATTCAGAATGCTTTCCTCATGTAAGTAGTAACGAGGCGAACCAGTCCTTGGATGAATGTTGTGCTTGGTTCTCAGATGATGGATGATCAGTTTGGTGAACCTGACACTTGGAATAAGCAATGAGTGGTCTTTTTCTTTCCACGTACAACCGTAGCAAGATTCTTCCTATCAGTGAGAAACGTCTGTATGGATGAACAAACTCTTCCAAATTTCTTTCAGCGTATCGATGTTGAAGCGATGAATGATACCGCCAAAGTATCTGAAAGCACTGATGTCTGGTCTGTTAAATCCGCAAGTTTTGCCTATAAGTCACATGTTGATCATAGAACAATATGCTCTTCCAGGTTTGATATAGAGCATAACAGAGGGGGATTGCTGGTACGTTCTTGAGAGTTGTTTTGGGGTATCCTAACAGTGTTGACATACGTGAATAACAGTATTCACTCCGATGGTGAGCCATAAAGTGGCTTGTTGTCACTGGCTGGAGTGATATTGAGTAGCAACTCTGTAGAATTGTCTTTGTGAAGTTGAACCATTGCTCATAACCAGCTGACAACTTGTATAACCCAGTAGATGAGTTTAAGCACATAGTTGTCACCAAAACTGCTGAATGTGAGATCGCTAAATCAATAGGAGTATGCCGTGAAAGGCCTTAAGAATGTTGGTGTTCTTATATAAGGCCACAACAACCGGAAGATTAGGATTCCTCTGAGGCTTGTGTACATCGAGTATGCTGTTGCTCTTACCGATGGGCACCCACTTGCTTAACGACAATATCTGATCATCTGTTATGGTAGGTGGTGCGACAACAGGAGCTTGTTCCATGGGAATGTTCAAGTCAGCCATTATATCTGCACAAATAGATCCAATGGCAGGACATACATACAGATATATGGTGTTAGATGTGTTTGGTCAATTCTAAGGTCAACAGAAGTCAACCTTGGAATGTATGACAATACGCAACAATTGTAATTCACTGGAATAATATGTCCCACAACTCGCTACACAACTCGCTATGAATATTATATACAGAATACTTAACTCGCTGGAAAATTTACAAAACTCAAAATAGCGAGTTACTTATTTAAAATAAGTGTGGAATTTCCTTAACTCGTTACGGAGTAGCGTGTTGCCTGTTCAATGTAATATTATGATTTTATATTCTTTAACTCGTTACGTGGTAGCGAGTTGCCTGTTTATGATAAAATACTAATAATATTAACTCGCTACCAAGAAGATCCTAACTCGCTACCAAGCACAAAAAAATGAATTCGCTAAGACTTAAATAACACAAACCATCAAATATATTTAATATGACACTGAAAAGCATTGTTACGACATAAACAAACATATACAGACAAACAGAAACATCAAACAACAACAATTTGGTACCTTTGACTAATAAAAGTCAAGAGACACCACGGAACTCTTAACAATCACAAAGAAATGATAGGGGACTCAATTAGATAAAAAACGAAGCATCATTCATATATTCTAAACCTAACCCAGCAATAGAAACATCATTCCAAACAACAATGACAATTTAGATGATAAAACTAGACAAACTCTTTGATTAAGAACGATTCATGGAGAATTAGGCAACCAATTTCTAGATAAAAGATGCTTATATGATAAAGAACGAAAATCAATGGGTACCTTAACACGAAATGCCACAGAAATTAAAAAATCAACAAGTGGTTCAAGCTAGCGAGTTACAAAGGCAGTTTTGGAGAGAAAAAGTTTACTATGGATTTAAAGGTTTGACCAAATAGTAACTCGCTGACACTTATATATCATAAACGTTTTACCATTTGGTAGTTTTGGTCCCTACACTTTCAAAGTCCATTACATTGTGGTTTAATGTATTAATAAGGTTCATACAAGTTTTAAATTTGGCACACATGGTCCTTGTAATTTCATAAGCCTAGGAAACATTTAGCAAATTGCACATAAGTCCCTATACTCACAGATTATTGACAAATTTGGCCTTTTGAGATAAACTAAATTTAACTCCCCTTTAATTTGTAAACCCAGTCATTACAAAACCTTTTCCTAATTAATTATTTGATGAGTAAAATTGCATGTTAGATGTCATAAATTTGAAATCACTCTCCCCCTCAATCAATGACCCATTTTCTATTGAAAGAGTTGTAGTCGTTGATTGAGTGTCAAATTTTGAAAAATTCAAGACCAATAAATTTTCAAACAACACTTTTCCACCGTGAGTAACACAAATAATTTTCTAAAGAATCATAGATGGAAAATCATTTGGATAAAAAGAAGACTTATCTTCTTGATCAAGAAATAATGCACTGAAGCGTACATTAAGTCGGAGTTGCATGGATTTAAAATTAATTCCATGCCAGGAGAACCTTAATCACTGTCCGTTTAAGGAAAACAACCGTCTTTTTGGCGACATGCTTTCCTCAATTTGAAAAGCGGGTTGCAGTCTGAAATAACTGCAAGCCATAAAGACATGTTTTGAAAAATTTGAACTTCCGTTCGAGCTTCATTTAAAGACCCGTGTCATTATGTATGAAATATTATAGGACCGTAAATTTTATCGATAAATGGAAGAACATGTCTTGAAAAACTATTTTTGTTAATTTTCTATTCCTTATTTTTATGGTTTTTGTAGTTTTATATTATTTTGGTATTATCTTTTCTTTTTAGATTTGAGTTTATATACATACTTAACATAGGATATGGGAGTGACCATCCTTTACTCTCTTCTCCTTCTTTGAAGACGTTTAAGAGTTTCCCGGAGACCACTCTCATACCAAGACGCGGGAGTAGAAATCGAACCGTTTCACTTGGTAATGCTATTGAGTGTTATATATCCACGAGTGATAATTCGGTCGTCACGAGTACAATTCAACCACGTCGCCCTTTCTCAACTTGCCTCTTATAAAATGGTGGTCGGAAATGTCAATGTGCATTGGACAGGGATTTCAGGACATTATTGTAGCAGAGAGCAATGGCACTGCGATTGTCACAATACAAGGGAATCTTATTGAAGACAAAGCTGTAGTCTGTAAGCTGTGATCTCATCCAAAGTATCTAAGCACAAAATCCAGACATGGCAATGTATTCAGCCTCTGTTGTTGAGATCACAGTGCTCTTCTATTTCTTTGATGACCAGCTTACTAGTTGATCTCCAAGGAACTGAGCACTTCCTGATGTACTTCTTTGTGTGTCTTGACAACCTGCACTATCCGTATCTGCATAGGCCGTTAGTGCCATAGCAGTGTCTTTCGGATACCGAAAGACCCCAAGTAATTACATTCCTCTAAATACCGAAAGACCCGTTTAAGTGCTTCAAGGTGATTTTTGGTAGGCGAAGCCTGATACCTAGCACACATGCATACAACGGAATACAAGGTCGGGTCTGCTGGCAGTGAGATACATTAGGGAGCCGACCATCACTATGAAATCCTGTTTGATTCAACAGGAATCCCTAAGGGTCCTTATAACCAGTTTAGTCGATCCACCATGTGTGTTATCAACAGGGTCACATGATCCATCCCAAATTTATTTATATTTCAAGAGAAAATTTTGATGATTAATAAAAATGCCTCTGGGATTTTGAGAAACTATGTAAAACCCTAGAAGAAGAAAGACATTTGCCCATCATTTGACATTTGAAAATTTATAGAACTCATCCCATTGAAAATAATTCACAGCTTTAGGGCGGTCGAGGCAAAAATGATATCATCTACATATAATTTGAACAAGAAAGAATGCTGATTGCCTGTTTTCCGAGTGAATAGTGTCGGATCAACTGTACCCTTGGAAAATTTGTTGTCCAGAAGAAACGTGACAAGGTATCATACCACTCCCGAGGAGCTTGCTTTAAACCGTACAAAGCCTTCTTCTGATGATAAACATGTGTCAGATGGTCTGGATCAACGAAACCCTCTGGTTGACTAATATAGACTTCTTCCTTCAATTTTGCCATTCAAAATGGTTGTCTTTACACCATTTATAGATAGCCGATTTTTTATTGGCGGCATTGGCGATGAAGATACGAATGGCCTCGATACGTGTAACCGGTGCAAATGATTCCTCGAAATCAATTCCCTCCTCTTGTCGACATCCCTTGGCCACTAACCTAGCCTTGTTCTTCAGAACATCACCGTAGCTCTTTCAAGTTAACTATGTAAAATCCACTTGGAGAGCAATAATCAATGACGACAGTCTGGTTGAAGGTACTACCGGTTCCCATACTCAAGTCGATCAATATTCGTGAATCTCACCTACATAGCTTGAAACCAAACAATCTTCAGTAATTTTAGATTTGAAGTTCTTTGGTCGATCTTTTTAACAGTATAGAGTTATAGCAAAAGCACCATAGGCAATTCGGTTGCCAAGTTGTTATTCTGGTGGATAACGGTCCCGAGAGGGATTTGCAATAATATTTATCCACTGATGATCACTGCTTCAATTTCCCGAGATGATGAAGTGTTTGAGAGACATAAGGAGATTCTGCTGAACTAAGATCCCCGGATGATGATGCTTCAGAACTAGGTTCCAGAGAAAATACGTTTATGAAGAGATGATTGTCAACAGGAGCAAAGGGATTGTCTTCCATGAGAGTGGATTCAGCTGCAATGCCTTGATGTAAACTTGGAGATTGTAATTCCGAAGATGATGGTGAATGACTTGAAGAAGGTGCATCTTGATCAATAGTAGTAGATGAAGGTGTACCGGCTGAATTGACTGGGACTACAACTGCTGGAACAGGAGGGACCGGTCTTTCAACACGAGGAGGTCAAAGTATTCATCAGAATATTGTGGAATAAAATCTGCTAGTTTCTTTATTTGTGGGAGTACATAAGGCACTCTGCAGGAAACTGGATTTGTATGAGCCCCTGAACTATATGTCAATCATTAAAAGTAGAGCAGGTCCTGTACTTGAGTTGCACAGGAGGCCATGTGCTCATAGTGATCTCATTAGAATTGAACGTGAATTAGTTTTTCCAAAATTCGTCAGTTCTTTTGGTTGTAGGATTCTATACCCTTTCCTGCTAGGAGAGCAAACAACGAATATTCCTAATATCATCTGTTTGGATGTAATTTTCCCAGATATTCTCTGTCATTTGTCGGGTAAACTAAGAGCACCAAAGATACTAAAAAGAAGATCAGGCTCATTATCAGCACCAGATCATATGGAGGTTTTGTCCGTGACAGTGGTGAATAGGATCGGTATTTTGGGTGTAACAAGCAGTCACCACAGCTTTTGCCTATAAAAACATCGGAGCCTTGGAAAATATCAGCATTGTTCTAGTGGCCTCTACAAGGGTACAGTTTCGTCTTTCGACAACGCCGTTCTGCTGTGGAGTCCTCGGAACTATCTTTTGGTGAAAAATGCCGACACGTTCATAATATTCAGTCAAATCTTTATTGAAAAATTATGTGCCATTATCGGTACAGACGTATCTAACAGTTTTGTTGAGACCGACTTGTATTTGCTTCAGAAATTTGATGACGACCTCTGGGTTATCCATCATTTCGATCTCAAAACTTAACCCAAGTGAAACCAGAATAATCATCAGACGATGACTATGATGTATTACTTTCCCATATAATTGTTTGCACTCCATCGGGCTATATAAATCCATATGAAAGGGTATTAAGAACTTCCAAGTTGGTGTTTTTTTAGGTTTGGGTTTGTGGGTGATGCTTATGCTCTTTCCTATTGACACGCAGAGCAGAGATGAATCTATTCTCAAACACAATCTATGTAAAGCCTCTGACTAAGTCCTTTCTTGAAGGTCATTGGTTGAACCAAAGATCGAATTGGTTTAAACGACTCGCATAACCATGATTTGTTCTTGGAGGCCTTAAACAACAGGTAAATGGGAGAGGACTTTATCATGTCTTCAACTAAGATAGTGTACAAATTAGAGCCGCGAGAACCTTTAATCAATTCAACACCATCCATATCTCGAACATAACATGAATGTTTCCTGAATGCAACTTCCAGATCAGAGTCGCAAAATTATCCGACAAAGAATAGATTGTTTCCTAGTCCTTCTACATAGTATACCCTGGAGATGACACTGACACCAATCACATAATCTCCATAACCCATAATAGCACCAAAGTGGTCATTCCCGAATCTAACTGTCCCGATGAACTTTTTCATGAAATTCGGGGGGGGGGGGGGGGGGGGGGGGGGGGGGGGGGGGGGGGGAGGGGGGGTGGGGGGGGGGGGGGGGGGGGGGGGGGGGGGGGTCCTGAGCCGTGAGCGATCCCCAGTCATATGTTTTGAACAGCCTGAGTCCAAATACCAAAGGATGATCTGTACGACGTGCATTTGAAAACAGACGAAGATGAAGAGTTTGGAAAGTTAGACCCCAATTATGGTTGGGTTCCTGTTGGTTAGCACAAGTAATGGCTTGATTTTTGTTTTGATTAGCAGGTGCTACTTTAGGTTTTGTGAGCCTAGTTAAAGGGCACTATTCTCCTAAAGTGAATATTATGCACGTGGGTCTCCATTGATGACCAACACTGGTAAGCACTTTGCCTGTGAGTTTCCATACTTGCTTAACTTGCTTAGATTTTCCAAAATTTGGCTTAACTATTTGCGCACAGCATTAGAAGATTATGAATAGCGTGGGAATGCCTTAAAAGATTGCAAATAATGTAAAAACCACCTACACATCGGATTTGCAGAAATTAAACATTGTTACATGTTGGCAACAGAATCAGAATTTTCGATTAATTACAGTACGCTTAGAGCTACTACTAGAATTAACACGATCATGTTTCTTAATTTGACTTAAATTTGTCCTAGGGTTGTTCTCTACCTTTCTTCTTGTTAACACCTTTAGCTGGTGAATCCTATTTTTTCATGGTATTGCTCCTAGGGCTTGTGATCCCGCTAGCAATGGTGGCAAACATTTTACTCCTGTAGAAGGAGGCACAGGGACATTAGTATTCTGAATGTTCAGTTGCTTTACATTTTTGTGTGTGTTACTATTTGACATGTCACATTGTTCATCAAAAGTAACTTGCTTTATTCCTAAATTATCAGGGGTTAGAATCCTGCTTTTTTATCATCTTTGGTTAAACGCTTTTCGACAAGTGTTAATCCGCATATTTCTAAGAGTTTCCTGAAAGTGGTTTAGTGTAACGCAGAGCAAAGAACAGTTGATCAATCTACGGTTTCTTTCAACTAGACTTCCTCTACTATTTCACGAAGGGTTTCTAACACTTTCCATAAGATGTTGAGATATAAAGATGAACTTCCCTGTTGTTCTATTGTGAGAGGGGAATTGTTCAAACATCTATACCTACCTACCGGGTGCAAGAACTCTTGGGTTTGTAGACTGAAATAGTGTTGCATATCAGATTTTCATGTAATTGAGCTTTCAAGATTTCTCATTTTCAGTTAGCAGGGCGTTGTCTGTTCTATATGCTTAGTACGCGTGATCTTAATCGAATCATATAATTCCTTGTAATGATGTTTAACTTTTTCATTCTCTGCCCTAAAAAGCTTATTTTGTTCTTGAAGAACAAAGACTTTTCTAGTTAATTGAGTGATCTAAAAATCTATGGTCATGAAATCTAGAGTATGGTCTGCTTCACTACGGGTCTCTTTCAATTGAGAGATTTGTGTTCTCAATTTTTTGATGGCGTTGTCCTTTCTTGAGGGAAGCTTTCATCATTTTTTTCAATTACAAAGAATGAGTCTAAAGTCAGGATTCATCATATATCGGAATGGTTGATGGTTATTTCCCCAAAAATTTCTTAAGTTTTGAATACTTTAAATTACAGGTTTAAGTGATTACCTCAAGAGTGGGAAAACCGTTTAACTAACTCATTATGATTATCTTTTTGAATCTTATCATGTAAATTAGAAAGCTCAACTTCAAGTTCCAAACAACGTGCCTTAACAATAGTGTGAGCATCATGCATTTTAGTAAATCTAGATACATTAAGTTCAGAATTCGTTGCAACATAAAACACTTCTTTGGACAAGCAATCAGCAATTAAATTATCATGTGCAATAAGAAAGTATTTTTTTAGTTCATCTACATCATGCTTCCTATTTTACAACATTTTGGTCAAGCTTCCAGCTTCCAACTCCTCAAAAATTAATTTCATGTTCTTTAATTTCTTAGTTTAACGCCTTTTTGGATTCCCTCAAAAAGTTCTTCTAAGTGTTTTTGAAAAATGGAATGACTCAGATGATAAACACTTCCTTGGGTTTGTTTCAAAACACCCTTTCCCCTTCATTGAGACCCTGTTGGTGTAATTCACTTTTATTACCGGTTTTCTCAAATCTGAACAAAGTTGTATAAGTGCAAAATATTAATTTTCACATGACTTTTTGTGGAATCACCCTAGGGACAAGCGTTGCAAGGAGTATTTGGAGAATACACCGTCCAATGCTTGATTGGCCCATGAGTGGCAGTTGCTTTTTGAGAGCATTCTTCTTTCTCTTTATGAGATCTTGAGACCAAAAATATTTGCTCAGTGTCAAATGCTTCTGTTGTAAAGGCCGCTAAAATAATTCTTTTTGAGTAATCAGGATGGATGCAATCTTAACCTTATGAGTCATACATTCAGGGTCTTTCATTTTGTCATTTATTTTCCTCCTAGTAATTTCAGCTATCTCTAAGGTATCCTCTATGTTGTGCACTATGGCCGGGACATGATTGTTTTTGATAATTTCATAACCTTAAATATAGCAGGCTGAACTTGCTTTGCACGGGTGAGGCATAAAGGGTTCTTGTAGCCATTAGCTACCTTATTCTGTTCATTATAATAGGGCTTTGGTTTACACAACAAGTGAACTGTTTGAAGAGACTTGTCTTGTTTGTATAATTTATCCTTGACCTTTTCTTTTTAAATCATTTTCATGTCCCAAAAATTTTCAAGAGGTATTTGTTTTCTACTGTTTAAAATCCTTTTTTAAAGACGTAACTTCTTCTAACCATTGACTTGTTATGGGTGATGTAAAGCAAGTTTCATTTTTACAGAATGAAGTTCCTATTTCAAATTTTTATTCTTTAATATTACGTGCGAGTGGATAACTATACTTAATTGTTCAACAATCATTTGTTCTCCTGTTATCTGTTTAATTCAAACCTTGCCCATCTTTCATACAGACTTAACTTGTTCCATATACATTGCAGTTTAGCAGTTAAACATTATCAACTACTGTGTTCCGTGTTGTGTCAGAGACAAATTAGGCATGTGGTTCATGCATATCATTAAATATCATCATGTATGCATCATTTGGAACTGAAGATACATTACTCTGTACAACCGGCACTGCGTTGTCCTTTGTAACATTCCGTATTTTCAGGTCATTTACGACGTCATCTATTTTAATAATTATTTTTTTTTCGTACGCGTTTACTTTTAATTCTCATTATATAGTAAAATCGCGTAAACTAAAAATCAACAATTAACGTAAACGGACACCAATCGAATTAAAGTTTTCGTCAAGCAAGCAATATATTATTTTTACGAAAGTAATAATCAACTTTTTATATTTTATTTTTATTGGTTGCGTAAAGTGATTACGTTTCGCAATAAAATACGTTTAGGCATACCCGAAACCACCAAAACTTTTCTACGCTTCAACAAATACCCACTTTTATACCCAATACATAAAATTAGAAAAATATATCATATAAATCCAGACATATGCCGAAATTGTTGCAATTTATACAAAGATATATGAGAAAAATCTTGCAAGTTGGTTTTGTACTTCACTTGCATTAAACATAGCCATACTTTGTTTCCATGATAATTTTTTTCTTCCTTAAGACCATGAACATGTTTCCATGACTAACTATTGCAATCTTTTGACCAGGCCTTATCCATATATAACTAGTATAACATGCAAGACAAATGTCATATCACAAAACACTTAGCTAAAAATCAACTAGCAAAAACCCTCACCCTCCTCCCTTTTAGCCACGGGCATGAAAAACACCCCAATAATAAAAAACATACAAAATTTAATACAACCTACACACACTACCATAAAACACATATACACATCATATCTAAGATATTCTAAGATGTTTCCAAGCATTGGTTAGCCATTTGCAAGTAATTATCAAGAAAAGTAAGATTAGGGTTTCATAACCTAATATAGAGTTTCACATTTGCAAGCTTTGGTTTTGTGTCTAAACAAGGGTTTAGCACCTATTTTTCATCATCATCATTCATCATAAGGTCTTCTATAAACCTTTATACTTTCATTTTATGAGTTTATGTGTATATTATGTGCTATATAGTGAAATCACCATTTAGGATATGTCTAACTTACAAAAGTGAATTTCTCTTGTAAACATGATTTATGAACTTGTACACATGTTATATGGATGGTATATTAAGTTTACAAAATGGTTGTAAGACTTGTACACACTTGGTTTATGTATAAAAATGATTATGGATAAACTAGTAAATTAGGGTTTACTTAATGAAGTTATGGTTTTTAAGTGTTATTATGGATTTGTTAATCATGTCACCTTGGACATTTGGGCAAAGAATGAACTTATGGACAATATTATATGTATCACTTATAATACATATGGTATATGAGACCAGTGTGGTAAAGTATACAAAAGTGAAAGTAACATGAATAGCTTTTAAATAAAAGTATAAGTATGGATTCTTAAGGGGCTGTTTATAATTCGAATTTCAAACAGTGGATTTGACATTATATAAAAATAATACGTCTCATGACGATCCCGGATATATAGAGAACTTGAAAAACGGATTAATAACGAAAAAGATACGGTAAAAACAAGTTATACGTTAATAAACGGAGTGGTAAAAGAATTTTTATAAAAACTTTTTATAAAAATTATTCAAACAACAAGTTTGGTATTTTAACAAATTATACATATTTTTTTAGATTCCAAAATGATAAGAGAAAAAGAATCATAATTTTTCAATTAATAAACGAACGAGTATGAATTTCGCGAGTTTTACCGACAACTAATACTTTTTATAAAACTAATTTTATAAAAGTTACTGGTTCATACAGAAATAATTATTTTTTTAAACCTCAAAAAATAAGTAGAACTTCAATTACGATAAACGTACACAAAAAAGAATTACACAAAAACGGAGCTATAAAAAACGAATAAAATATACGTTTACCGGGTTTTACGTAATTAAAACTATAAAAATAACTTTATAACTGTGTGAACAGTAAAAAGTACGTCATCAAGGGTTCAAAAATTATGAAAATATCAAATTAATGATAACTCGTCCTAATACAAAGCGTGGTCATAAAAATACGTCAAAAATCGACTTAAAACGCGAAAGTTACGCCAGTTTTACTAAAACTGTAATTATAAACGTTTTTACTTATTAAACACAATTTTACCAAAACAATTAGATGGTGATTGAACTATATAGACCTATATGTGGTATTAATCAAAGTACTATATTACTAGGGAGTTTCATAATGAGGCCTCTTCGGGGTGGCGTATCGACGAGTTGTTGGATTTACGATTTAAAGTGTCCTAGCACCCTTCACTACGACACTACAATTACCACTTAATTATGATAGCCCGAACGATAGTATGATGAGCTATACGACCTATAAATAATCAAAGTGTTTAGTACTTATACGACCTATATTGGATTAGGTTGCCTTCGGATTCCTTCGTGACGCATTTTTCTATTGTGAATACTTGTTGATTACCATTCACTCGAGGTGAGTTCATAGCCCCCTTTTTACTACGTGATTGTTTTACAAAATCTACGGGGTGAATTACATTGCTTGTTTTACTATTGGACACAAGTGTTTTTCTAAGTGTTTTCAAAGTGTTTACAAAGTGTATGCTATCCGGATTACTGCCTGAATATTATTGCTAAGTTACCTTATTGCCGTGAAGTCCCTATTTATCATGAACCGTTAATTGCTATTGTAGTAAGCGCGAGTGTTGTGGATAGATCTATCGGGACTGACAATCCCCACCTTTCCTTGGGTCACTAGTTTGATCAAGGTGCATTTAACATTGAGAGTTGTTAGGTTGTTGGCAAGCATCCTATATTCTGATTGGGGCACAAATCTAGTTAAGGCTTCGGGGTCATGAGCTTAAGCTGCAGATAAAAACGTCTTAGACTACTGAATATTTTCAGAGTCTACTATTGACTTCGATGCATGTGGTGCCACCCTTTTTACATCCAGATAAACCTATATTTCACCAACCTTTTGTGATTGGACTTTTAGCATGTTAATTTCAGGTCCTAGGTATGTAGATCGGAGGAAGCCGTGGCGGATATCCAATGAAGATAGGGGGGATATTTATGGAGTTCTGTGTTTTATCTATATTCAATGCAACTTTTATTATCTTTAAAAACTTAAGTCATCTTTTGGGTATTATGAAGCTTTTGTTTAATTAAGAATGTTTATGACTTTTAAAACTTATGGGACCTAATGTATGAACTCTGATATTTTGCTATGGCATCGAATGAAATCTTATCTTAAAACGTCCATTTAAGGTCGTTTCCTATATCTTGATTGTTGTACTTTGACGTAGCACCCCAATGTTACCATTTCGCTGCTACCTGATTTTGGGGGTGTTACATCCTTTACATACTGATCATACAGAATCATATTACTATCACTCGTGTAATCAGCATGTGAATCAACAACGTAGGTTGGTTGTACATCGTCATGCATCTTGTGTTCTTCATGATGTCACAAACAGCATCATGATAGTGATCATGGTCGTGTACCTCAGATAGAATGTCTGAATCATAAGATGGACCAGCTTCATCATAAACAGGATCTGCAGATGATAGATTAGCCATGAACATAGTTTGTTCCGTGGGAGCCTCATCAACATCAGAATCAAAAGCATCACAGTCATCAGCTTGAAACACATTATCCACATTGAGTGCTAAGTCCTGAACGGGTTGTTCATCCACATCTTCATCAATGGCGTTGTCTTATCCATCTGCAAGAAACAATAACTGCTCTTCATCCATTGCCACCCTATTCTCCTGAGCTTGCATCAGCAACATCTTATCTTTGAAGTATTCGGAGTTCTATGGACGCTTGGGTTGAGTGTAATTCCTTGCTATGTGGCCTATACCATTGTAGTTGTAGCACTTAATCTGCCTTGCTTTACCTGGATTTAAGCATTCCCACTCTAGTTCTGTGCTCCCCTTATAACCAGCTGCACCTGCCCACCCCATGGCTTGTTCCCTTACCTCATATTCTTCGACCCTAGAACATCAAACCAAAAAAACCCTTTCGTCATGAAACTGTACTTGGTTTAGTTGTATTTGATGAAGTTCTGAGTTGATTGTTGTTTAAGGTAGTTATGTTTTGTATGATTGAGGTGAGTAGGGCAGTTTTGTTGGTTAAAAAAAAAAATTCCTCAATTAAGTTGTCTGTTAAAGAGAGTCCCTGATCAAGTTGAGTGTTGTCAGCAAAGTGTGATGGAACATATGTGGATGGTGGAGTTGTAGATGATTGTGAATAGTGCTGCTGATGTGAGACATTTGACATCAAACCAAGTGGATCCACAGTGTGTTGAGTGAATCGATCCAGCATTATTTTGTTCTCATTGGCATGTGCCTCGTGTTGCTTCAGATAAGCATACAACTGATCATAGTTAGAGTCCCTCAATCCGCTGTTCAGTTTCCCTGCTGTAACAAATCTACCCCATTCAGGAAACATGTTGTTCACAAACTTAGAGTTCAGCTGCATTCTGGACATGGTCATCTTGATGTTCCGCATGTCATTGATGAGTTTGGAAAACCGGACATATTAGAGTCGTGATGGTTTTCATTCCTTGGTTCTGACGGAAGTGATCAAAGTCATCATCACAAGTTGTGAATCACGGTCCTCTTTTGTAAATCCGAACCTTTGAGGAGCACTTCACACATTGTCCATATGTCCCTTTTGCATCGTGAACATGATTGTATAAGAGAGTAGAATCATATGGCAGCCCTTGAATAGGATGTTCGTAATGCCCGAATAGATGTCAGCATTTGATACCTTTCCTTATCTGCATGTGCAAGTCAGAATATACTCGTGGTCGTTCTAGACCTAGATGTGGGCCACCTTCAGTCCTCTTCAGTCTATGTATTCCCGAAATGTCCCATTCTGAAAAATGGTCCCTTCATCAATAGGATCAGAATGATCACGACCTTCTCCTTAACCGCCACCGACAATACAGTCGAATACGTTGTTGCCATGATGCAAAGTCAGTCCTATCAAGCATAGGTGGTCGGGTATCTGAACCGGCACATTGGATGTCTTTCAAAAGATTAGCCATCGTAATAGATTGTGAAATGATTAAGTTGATCGAACAATGATTAGTGATTGTAAGATTAAAAAGTTGTGATATTGGTGAAATGGTGTAATTGTTGTAAAATGTTTTATGATTACAGATGAAGAATTTAGTTCAAAAAATACCAAAAATTCAACAACTCGCTAGTTGTAACTCGCTGTAAAAGATAACAACTCGCTGGCAAGAGGTAAATTGACATTATTTCCCTGGTCACAAGTCGCTGGCTAGAAAAAGATCTTTAAAAACCTGTAACTCGCTAAGCTTAACTCGCTGGAATGAGAGTGAGACAACTCTCTGGCAAAAGAAATTAATTGACATAGTTCCTGTTCACAAGATCGCTAGAAAAATATCTCAAAAACCTGTAACTCGTTATGTCCTTAACACGCTGGAAGAGAGTATAACAACTCGCTGGCTAGAAATAAATTGACATAGTTCCTGTTACAAGTCGCTAGAAAAAGATCTTTCAAACCTGAATCTCTCGCTATGCTTAACTCGCAGTATCCGCAACTCGCTACCTGTAAGTCCGCTAGATCCAACCTCGCTACCTGCAAGAGAAGATAACTCGCTGGACTTAACTCGCTACCTGCACAAGACGACAATTCACTGACATTGTACTTACTGACACACAATATACTATTCTAACAACTCACCAGTACAGTAACTTAACCTAACTCGCTAGGAAGATCAACGAACAGTAGCCTAACTCGCTAGAATGAAAAAAATTAGGTTTTCACCTAAAAACACCTAAAAATTACTCTTTTAAACGTTTTTGCCAGGTTTCTTTTGCACAACTTGGTACTAGAAGGCTATAGCAACTATAAAAACATGAACTTTAACATCAAACATCGAGATCAAATAAAACCAAGAACAAGACTATAAACCTTCAAAAACCAAACTTTTGATCTAAACTAACCAAGAAAATGCACACACAATCTAGCTAATCATCCCATGTGCTCTGATACCAATTGTAGGATATTGGAAATCATAACACAATCGAATGACTAGAGGATTAGCCAAGTTCTAGAGAGAGAAAGTAAGGGAGAGCTTTCTAGAGTGAGAAAATGAACTTGTATAAATGAAATGACTAACCCACCTCTTCCATGGCATGAAAGAGGCTTTTATACTTACAATAAATCGACCTAGGGCCTTGGTAAAGGGCTAACATGTTGGGTTTACTACCCGGCCCATTACCGAACATTATACATTAACTACTTAACTACGAGCAACAATAAACAGTAAAATACACGGGGTGACCGAGTCTTTTTCTAATATCTAACAATCTCCCCCTAAGGGAGGTCACCCCAGAAAATACTAAATTAAGCTCAGCTAAATCTTGATCTTGTGTTTAGCTCGTAGTCTTTGATCTTCATGCATTGATCTCTTTATACATAATGTAGTGATCTTTGAACATAGTTCCTTTGACTTGTGTGATCTCCGGGGTGTTTGTTACAGCGTGTTGAGTGGTTAGATGGTGTTGTGAAAAAGGTGGAGCCTTTATTAGGGATTAGGCCTGATTCGCCGCGTTTTTTAGATGGGGTTGAGATAGTTAAGTCGTTCAGTGAAGCAACTTTGAATAAGAAACTTAGGATTTTTAGAAGTTTTGGGTGGACGGAGGACGAGATAGTTAGAATGACCGGGAGTTTGCCATCTTGTTTGAGGAGGTCAGAGGATACGATTAAGGCGTCATTAGAGTGGTTTAAGGAGAACCCAGGTTATGGGGGTGCGTATTTGTCAACGCATCCGAAGTTGTTGGTGTATAGTTTGGAGAAGAGGGTTGTGCCGAGGTATCAAGTGTGGGTGACTTTGTGGGTAAAGGGACTATTAAAAAATAGGTGGTTTTCGCTTTGTTCGCTCGTCGCTCTTTCGGAGGAGAAGTTTGTGAGGGATTTTGTTTTGCCGTATTGTGAAGTTGTACCTAGTCTTCATGAGGATTACACCAATTCTACCTGTTTGAAAATCAATTACTATGAGCGGTATGATTGTATGGTTTCTTGTTCATTTTCTAGATATTTTTGTTTTCTTAGTTAGCTTTAAGTTGTTGCTATGTTTTGCCGTATTGTTTTCTTGGTATGTCGCATTGGTCCTTCTATGTTTTTATTTTGGGTCCCTTAATATCGTTGTGACCGTAAACTAAGATATAGTTGGCGGTCTCATGAGTTATATAAACTAGTGCTAACCAATGGTGTGAGGAAAAACGACGATGCAAGTCAATTTTTTTTCCCTTATACCGTTTGGATATTTGTATAATAACTGCTGGCTTTTGACCTAATCTGTCGCCTTTTAGGCTTTACTCAAACTTTTAGGCTGCATGCTATAAGTAAATTAATTTTGAGGACTTGTGACATGCCAGTTTTGTTTAGTGCAGCAATTGAAGGGTCGGAAACGATCACAGGGTTAACCCGGTCAGACAGAGCATACATCTGAGTCAAAGACTCGCCCTCCCCTGGTAACCTGAACGGGCTCATCCGTTTACCCGTTATGGTATTGCTTTAAATTAGAACTACAAAGTTTGACAAGAGTTATGCTTTTACTTTCAAGTAAAGAACAACTCCTTGTACACTTTTATGTCTGCAAAGAAATGCTTTGACTGAAAACTTAACACACAGTTACTAAGGCGGTGTTTGTCTAAGGTTATTTTTGGGCTTAATCTTATTATTAAAAAGTAGCTTATGATGCATAAGCCTATAAGCTCTTGCTAAGTGTTTGGATTAGCGTATGATAAATGAAAGTTGGAAAAAGGAGCTTGCAAGCCTTAATAAGCCCGTAAAGCCTTCTCTGGATCTTATCAAAACCTCCCTAAATAAGTTCATAGGCCTAAGCATATAAGCTTACCCAAACACTAAAATGGGCTTTTATTTGCTAAATAAACTATTAAGCCTTAAAAATAAGCTAAAACAAACACCTTCTAAAAGATTTTGATCATTGATCAGATAAAAATTGAAGAGACCCGTTGGACAACAATCCGTTTCACATATCTTTTGAACTATTGCTAATATGCAATAAGTAAGTTTGAATATGAATTTTCTCCGAGGAGGAAACATTGTGAAACAACGAAAATCTTAGAAAGTGATGGATATATATTAGATGAAGGGAGTACTTACGTGTGCTTATGGTATGGCTTTGAAACCCTTTTTACATATAGATGAAGGGAGTACTTACGTGTGCTCTATGATTTGTTCCATAGCTGTCATTGAATTTGTAAGCTTATTGCATAGCTAGAATAGTATAAAATGTTGATAATTATAGTTATGAACTTACGTGTGCTCTATGGTATGGCTTGGAACCTTTTTACATAGTAGAACATAAGTAATGCATATAGTGATTTTGTGCAATTTTGGTGTGCAAGTTTAAAGTGTTATCGTCCTTACCTATGCTGAATTACCAATAAATCGGAACGACTATGCATTAGTGATCTGTACATTTGCAGAGAAAGCTGTATGTGGTATTTTAGAAGATCTAATCATCTATTTACGGGGTTTATTTGTTAGTATAAAGGGGTATCCTTTTATTGCAGCTAGAATAGTGACAGCTAGAGAGGCAAAATATCTTTGGTCATAGATAAAGTGACCCTTCATTTCAACATCTCATGTCTTTATGACAAAGTTCTGATGCTTTTGTGCTTTTGAAAGTGCAGGACGGACAGTAGTAAATAGATCGTTGATGATTGCTTCACAAACGCTATGGAGATTGAAACTGAGGGTCTCGAAACAGCGCATCTTTGCTAAAGATAAAGCTTTCTGGGACATAGATTGTTAATGTCAACTTTTCTGATAACATCATTTTTGGCGGCCAATGTACAACCAAGTAATTATGGTGGGGTTAACTGTTATCTTTGTGTATAATTTGCTAATAACCTCTCAAGAGGCGATGAAAATATTTTATAAACTTGCTCCTCGGCTTAACTGTTGGGCCATATCACAGGAAAAAAAAAATGAACTCTGATAATGTTTTTTTTTGCCACTCGTGGGTTAACGTATATGTGTCTGTAAGTACCTGCATTTTATAAACTTCCTGTGAGTCCCAGGACGCCATGTGAAAGGACTACCGACGTATTGAACTCGAAAAACGAGACCCATTGTATCATACATGGATGGTCCTTCTCTAGGAGTGGGGTATGCTGATTTAACTCTCTTTTGAGACTGATACTTTAATGTTTTTTAAACGTGGTTTTTCATCGGCTCCGCAGCAGAGCGTGGGGTTTCATGTTAAAAACAAATTTTGCAATGAAATGATAACCAAATACTATTTATGTATAGTAAGCTAGTCATTGATGACTAACTTTGCAAAGGGCATATTACCCCAAGGTCTATTTTCTTAAATTGTTTTTGGATTTTTTATGAAAATATCCTTCGCTAACGTTCCGTTGCTAAGTTAGTCATTAAAGACTAACTTTGCAACAAATCGATAACCTCAAAGACTATTTTCGTATGGTACGGTTTTATAATTTTATTTTTATAAAATATATATTAAACTTAAACATTATTTATAAAATCACGCATATATGCGAAACATTGCAACATTGGGCTCGTTTTGTTCGCAATTCGAAGATCTTTTCAGTGGCATATTTTTTTACGAATGAATCGATAGATATACGTTTCATATTTGATAAATAAAGTTTGTTATATAAAAAAAGTCGTAAATAGATAAAAGTTGAAGGTCGTTTTAATAACTGTTTGCATGATTTAACGTACGTATTTTTAGTATTGTAAAAGTGCATGGGGAAGGGTGAGTGGTCAATTTTTTTTTTAGATATTAAAAGTGATGGTTGAGCATACTGCTCTTTAATCTATAGCTAATTTGCAGTTTTGTAATATAGTAAAATAGAATGGATGAACTAGCAAAAAGGTTAGAAATAGCGTGGTGTGACGGCATGATCAAGCCTTACGTGTTAGGAGTCATGGTGAGTCATGACGTTTTTTAAAATGTGATTTAAAGCGACACAAAATATGAAAATATATACATAAATTTATATATTTATATTATATTTCAAATAGATTAAGTTTACAAAAAGTGTCACACATAAAATATACAGTCAAGAAACTATCATTGTATGTAATTTTTTTCATTTATATAAAAAACCGATTTTTATCGAAATTGAATTCAATAAAGTCTTCACGCATCATGTCTTATCGCGCTTTATCACGTTTTATCACTTCTCATCTCACGTCACGCCTTAAGCCTGCGCCTTGGTCTATTGCGTAGCGTGGAGATCACGCCTCGCGCCTTTGCGAGGCCTTAGCGGCGTTATGGCGTGCCTTTTAGAACCCTGACTAATTTTTTTTTTTTTTATCGTTTTCTTCATTTGTTGCGCCAAACAACTTTATAAATATATAAGCTCCAGCTTTCGGCTTACTCCCTCCATCACAAAATAAGTATCATGTTTTGACTTTCTGAAGTTTTTCTTTTTCAACTTTAACTTTTAATATTTTCTTTTGTTCTACATAATATTGCAAAAAAAGGTATGTAAGGCCGATTAATCGCCACCTAAGCGTTATTAATCACCAACCTTTTCGATTTTTATAAATCGGTCAAACAAGTCGGTCAACCGTGGTCAACAACCAGTCAAACTTGTCGGAAAGCTACAAATTTTGTCGAAAATACTCAAAACTCAACGTAAACTTGTTTTTAATGACCTATAGTAGCTGTTTATATATAATAAAAGTTATTTTTTTCTTAAATCTTGTCGGAAATACCCAAAATTCGCCGAAAATACCAAAAGCTTGCCGGAAATGCCAATCTGATTAATCAGCGATTAACCCCACCTAGACCGATTACAAGCTATAAGGGGGTCGACCACCCAACTATCGATTCACGATTTTTGCATCAACATTGGTTTTTACATTATACTTGATGCAAACATATGCATGGAATAAGTTTTAAATGTATTTTCATTGGTGTAATTTTCATCATGTAAAACAAATAAATATATTTGAGGTCAAAGTTGAAAAGAAATACTTTTAAAAGTCAAAACATGACACTTATTTTAGGACGGAAAGAGTATAATATAAACTCGAGCCCCAGTCCCCGCCCGGCTCTAGACGATTTCCCCATACACTTATTTTGGGACGATTACCCTATACTTTTTATACAAATATTATCTTCAGCTTTCGGCTTATAATATATAATCTGGAGCCCTTGCTCCATTCAATTTCCCTATCCACACCTTATATATAACCCTAAACAAAACCAACACTGTCACTTTGCACAAACGAATGAATGAAGGAAGATACTATTATCAATTGATGTTATAGTTACAGACCACTGTAAACTTCTAACTCAGTAATTTTTTCATTTCCACATGTTATTTCACTTTTTTTTAAGTGGTTTTTTTAGGGTTTAACTTACATGGAAAAATTTCGTTTGTGGAAATGTGGGACTAACTGTATAGGTAGACATGATTTAAAAACGTAAAGGAATTTCGTCCTGTTATATTGTACGAATCAAATGAACATAATTCAGTTTAGGCGGAGTTGTATTCTCGTAGGTTAATAAATCTTTTCTTATATAATGTTTGTTTGGTCGGTCGTTATTGGCTCTATTGTGTTTAAAAACAAATCTTGATAGTGTGTCGGGCTTAGTGGCTAATTGTTCGCTGTTCTTCGTTGTTCATATGAGTTGTTCCACGTTAAAAGGGCTTAGAAATTCTTCACATTGACTAGGGATCCTTTTAATTCTCAAGTGGCTTCTTATGGGTGATTCTTGCATGCATAGCATAAGGGCACACTGTGTTGGGTTAAAAGTTCAAAGCTACCGTTCATGCTCTCCAAAAGTTTATTTCTCTTATTGCATTGGTGTTTGTTTTGGCTTATATAGACGATTTATGGCTTATTTAGTTTTTGGCTTATGTTTTATAACCTCACTTTTTGTGGCTTATTTTTGAAACTTTTCGGCATATATAAGTTTATTTTGTCATAATAAACTTATACAAGCTAAGCTGAAAAGTTTCAAAATAAAGCACAAAAAGTGAACTTATGAAACATAAGCCTAAAATCAAATAAGCCATAAGCCGGCTATATATAAGCCAAAAGAAGCAGCCCAGGTTAGTTTATGACAAAAGTAAGCGGTTTCTAGATTGATTTATGTGCTAGAAACAAATTGGATTATGCTCTTTTGTCTTTAACAATATTGTGGCGGTGATGCATCCTTTTTGGCGTTATTGGCGATATATAAATTAATATAAGGTGTTTTTAGTGGCGAGGTTTGATGCCTGCACTTCTTGTTCTCAGCGACATCAGATGTTTTGACTGTCCTAGAGTTGGTGGTCACCAGCGTTTGTTGATTATTTATCAGTTTTTTGTCCCAAACACCCTCATCTGACATAAAAAAGGGTGCAGGTGTGATTCCAATGGCGATATCTGATATGAGTGAAGAAGATGAAATCATCTTCAAACGCAGACAATTACCCTCCAAAGAAGCTGCTTCATCTAGAGTTCGATCGTGGATTGTGTCAGACGATGACGATGATGAATTTATTACCTTACAACAATCTGATTCAGTTCTAGAGGAAGAAGGTGTGATTCGAGGCTGAGGCTGAGATGGTGGATTATGGTGGAGAAATAGAGATGCAAAATCAGATGACTATTTTTTCGTCTGAAGATGAGGAGGAATTTGACAATGAAGCTGCAATTGTTCATGCTGTGCTTACTGATAGTCAAGTATCTGATTGTCCGGTTTGTCCCGTTACACCTCTTTTCCATGTATCTAGCTAGCTACTTTTATTTATTTGTCTATTTCTATCCATTGACCGCCTTAGGATACATCTCAATATAATTTCTAACGAGTGACTGAGGTGAGTTAAACGAACTTTTATAAAGCTGTCGGATGCAAATCACTTGAACGGAAAACTGGAAGAGGAAGAAGGAAAGATCGTATTATGTGCTTACAGATTGTCGTAATTCTTGAAATCCTTTCGTTACCGAAAACAAATGAAGCCACTAAAACATGTTCTCTTTTCCAAACGATGGCAATATGTGTGGACTTCAGTCCCTAATCTCGTTTTCATACATGACGCCCCCTATAATGATTTGTATGCTCCTTTGAGGCTCCCTTATTTCTTTACAACTGTCGACCATACCCTAGCCCAATGTCGTCAAGTCAACCTAAACCGATTTTCTACTTAAATACCGTACGAAAACTGCATTGGAATCTAACTAAGAAACTGATTTGTCATGTTATTTTAAATTGTAGCGTCCAGGACCTACAAATATTGTTGCATTCTAGGCATTGTGTAGCAGATTTGATTCTTTGTAACAAGGAATCTTTTCTTCTTCAACTCATGTTTTACTAATCTCAAAACTGGCTTGCGGCTATTTCATCCAACGGTGCCATTTGTTTGGAATAATCTTACAAAGTTTGATTATTTCACGTGGGAGTTAAATGAGAGTTGTGATTCAGAATTATATTGTCCGGGGAGTCCTCGATTAGAAGCATTTGACGTGGGTCAATTGCTATGGTTTTTACGAGGCTTGATATTAATTCAAAGAGTGTTAAGAAGTCGGTGTTGATAGATCATAGTGTTCGAGAGTGTATCATTGATGCTCCTTATATTACGACACTAACTTTAAAAAATCATTTTGCGTTTGAAACGAAGATCGTGCTGTTAAACGTCTCTTCCTTAATCATAGCTGAATAAGTATCGTACAAAGTTTGACGACGAAGTAGAAGAGACGCTTAAAGAACACTTACCGAAGCTTCACCATATCAAGGAGCTTAGATATGGGATTTCATGTTCACGGGTAACAATTTCCTATTTTTTAACGTATATATATCCGGACTTTTATCTCACGACTAATTTGTTCTTTGTTTGTTGGAAATGGCAGGTGATATCTCGTTTGCAAGCTAAAGGTTTTAGTTGTCCGTCTAACTTGAAGTATGCTGATTTTTGGTCCACCTGTTTACTGATTGCAGTTCCAGTTCAAGTTTAGTCTAGACATGTGGTTAATGCTTTCCAATTACCTATTAAAGTGTTACAAGTGATTTAAGGTTTACGATTGCTATATGTTTTCTTCTTGGTGATATTAAGATTTACTTGTTTTATGAGTTTTTCATATAGGATTTTGTTGGTTGCTTAAATATCAAACAAGTTTATTAGCAGCGTCATCGTCTGTTGATCATTCACGGGTTTGATGTCTATTTTTCTCATATATGTAAATAATGAATAAGAACTTAAACCCATTAGTTTGACTTTTAAGGTCAAATGCAATGCAACTATCTGTGATAAGGCAAGAGGTGATTTTTCGGGTGGGCTATGTGACTGCATACAAATATTTAGATTTAACCCGGACTGGTCTTATTGATGTGATGTACGAAAACTGTTTGTTTTGGGCAATTCCGGCCATACAAATTAATGGGTGCCGTCCTTACCTATGCTGAAATTACCAAAAGTTCGGAGCGACTATGCATTAGTGATCTGTACATTTGCAGTGAAAGTTTTTTTTTGGTCTTTAGAAGATCTAATCATATATTTACGAGGTTAACAACTTGGAACTGGAGGAAAGCCTTTTGCTATAGTTAGAAGCAACCAAGTTTTTACTGATTTGTTCATTCTTTAGAAAGAGTTGTACATTGTTTTGCAACACGCTGTAGATAAAGTGACCCATATTTTCATCATCGTTTTATGATAAGTTCTGATTCTTTTGCGCTTTAGAGAGTGCAGGATGGGCAAGAACAGATGGATCGGAGGCGATATTGATATGATGATTGCTTCACAAACACTATAGAGATTGGAACTGAGGGTTTTAAAACGACACATCGTTGCTAAAGAAAAAGCTTTCTGGGACATAGATTGCGAATGTCAACTTTTATGAATAACATCATTTTTGGAGGGCAAGGTAGTCTTATTGTGTGTTCATTTTCTAATAGCCTCTCAAGAGGCGATGACTAATATTTCAAACTTGCCTCGGCTTGATTATGAGTTTTGCTATCGCCCACTTGTGGCCTCTTACTGATTTGGCAAGTAGATGTATAACCATATAACAGGAAAAAACGAACTTGATAATGTTTTTTTCCCACTCGTGCTCTCACGTATATGTGTCTATAAGTACCTGCATTTTAGAAACTTCATGTGATGTCCCAGGACGCCATGTGAAAGTGACTATAACCGACGTATTGAACTCCAAATAGGGCAACGAGACCATTGTATCAACATGGATGGTCCTTCTCATAGGAATGGATATGCTGATTAGGAGTCTGTTTTGAGACATGACGTTTAATGTTTAAATTTGCAAAGTTATGTGCCATTCAACAAAACGGTTTACATTTATACATTGATGGTTATAGATGTCGAAAAGGTTCGTCCGCTCCTTGATTTTTTCTAGAGAGTTATCTTGCAGTTTTTGCCCCAATAACCTTATTGGTGCGCAACTCATCAATCTTTCATAACACCACAATAACTAAAGCACGAGTATAACTCTTAGAGGCGCAAGTGGGTCTCTCAGTCGGGGTTTAGTCGGATCGGGGTTGTCGAGTTCGGTGTCAATCCCAGGTCAAGGTTAAAAAAGATTCATTCCCGAACACGGACCACTCTTTTGAAGTCGGTAAGTCTGGTTGGGTCCATTCCAGTCTTTTCTAGGGTCAACTCGGGTCGTGCCCTTTCGGGTTCGGGTCAAGCCGAAAATGAGTAAAATATAAAATTGCCTATTTTTAGTTGTTCAAATAAAAAATTTATAAGATTATATTGAAAAAAGATATAAAAAAAAAATCTTATCCGAGTCAATCTGGTCGATCGAACACGAGCGGCCAAACATTTTCAACCCCCGATACTCGACACCCTTACTCAAAGCAGAGCATCAAAACACCATTGTCATTCTATTTTGCCCTAATTTTCTGAAAGGTTATTTCTAATCCCAATTTTACCAACTAGATTTTTTATTTTGATGATATGATGTTACTGTTCGAAATTGTTCTAAATTCGTTAAATAAATGGTAACTGTTTGTGCTTATTTGATTTGCTTCTTATTTGATTGCTTATTTGATTTGCTTAATTGATTTTGACCTAACTTCGGTGATATTTGGGGCGAAATTTGTGTTTAAAATGTTTAGGTTTAGCGGATCCAAATTTTGGTTGGTAAAACATTGCATACCAAGTGTTCGATTAAATGTCTAGCAAAAAATACATTGTATTTTAGAAATTTTGATAGCTTGCCTAGTTTCCATAGGGCAAGGGCTCATTCGAATGATCAAAGATTAGGTTGCTATGACCGTATGCTTTCTAGACACATTTTGGGTGTCGACCATGTATCTTACCCGAGGACAAGACAGCGAGAAGTTGATGTTCTCATGTCATTTTTGGCCTATTCATCTGACATTAAACTGGATCAATAATCAAATGGGGATTAATAGTTCTAGTTAAATTTTAGGGTAAGGATAACAACAAAAACATGTGTGTAACTTGTCCATTTTTGTTGTTATGTGTAGGCTGTGTAGCCTTCTATTTTTTGCTATTAAAACACAAACCTTTCAAATTTGTGTATTTTGTAACCATTCTACCCCTTAAGGGTAAAAGGGTCATTGTACATGAACAAAGTTTTGTCGTTTCCACAATGCTATTTCAGTTTTTTTTAAGTGGTATACTAATTTAGGGTTTAACTTATAATGTATATTTGAATCATAATTCTTATATTCGTTTCCATTTTTGTGCTTTTTTTTGTGTGAGTTGCTGAAAAAATATGTTTGTCAATGTGGAATAACCTGTATACATAGGTAAACATGATTTAAGAACGTAAAGGAATTGCGTCCTGTTATACGAATTAAATGTGCAAAATAAAATGAACATAATTCAGTTTAGGAGGTTTTTAAATGCTTTCTTATATCATGTTTGTTTGGTCGACGTTACTCGCTGTATTGAGTTTGCAAATAAATCTTGATAGTGTGGCCTAGTAGCTAACTGTTCCGGATCGTGTATGTCAAGACAAGCTGTTCGCTGTTCTTCGTTGTTCAACATTAGAAGGCCTTAGAAATTATTCGCATTCACTAGGGATCCTTTTTATAGTCAAGTGGGTGATTCTTGCATGGCATAAGGACATAATGTGTTTTGTTAAAAGTTCAAAGCTACCGTTCATGCTTCTTAAAACTTGATTATGTCTTATTGCATTTTGAAGTTACTCGTTAGGTTAGACAAAAAGTATTTAGTGGTTTCTGAGACCAAGATTGATTATATGTGCTAAAAGAACCAATTGGATTATTCTCTTTTTGGCGATATATAAATATAAGTTGTTTTTTGTGGCGAGGTTTGATGCCTGCACTTTTGTTCTGTCTTCTGTGCGACATCAGATGTTTTGGCTGTCCTAGAGTTGGTAATTGGCAGAGTCGCATAATGGCTCGTCACCAGCGTTTGTTGATTCTTTTTCACTTTTTTGTCCCATGGCTGATAGCTAAAAGATAACAACTGGATTCTGCGGTCGCGATTCAATGGGCAATATTTGATATGATGTTTTGTTGACAGCGAAGAAGATGAAGATGTAATTTCTCGCAGACGATATCTTCCAAAGAAGCTGTTTCATTTGTGCGATGGGGATTGTTGTCAGATGTGATGATGATGATGTGAAGTATTACATTCAACAATCTGATTCAATTCTAGAGACGAAGAGTGTTCGAGGCTGAGTGAGGTGGTGGAGATATGGTGGAGAAATAGAGGTGCAAAAAATCAGATGACTATTTTTTCGTCTCAAGACGAGGAGGAATTTGGCAATGAGGCTGCAATTGTTCATGCTGTGCTTACTGATAGTGAAGTATCCGATTGTCCGATTTGTCCCGTTACACCTCCTATCCGGGTATCAGCTAACTACTTTTATTTATTTGTCTATTTCTATCCATTTGTCCGCCTTTAGGTGATCTCCATATTTTGTCTGTCGGAGTTACTGAGTGAGTTATATCAGGAAGAAACAGACCGCTTTAGGTACCCTCAACATCACTTGAACGAATTGTTGCTAGGTATCGGATGCAAATCACTTGAACGAAAACATGGAAGAGGAAGAAGGAGAAGATCGTATAAGTGCCTTACCAGATTGCTTAATTCTTGAAATCCTTTCTCGTTTACCGAAAACAAAAGAAGCAATTAAAACAAGTTCTCTTTCTAAACGATGGCAATATGTTTGGACTTCAGTCCCTAATCTCATTTTCATACATGACGCCCCCTATAGTGATGTGTATGCTCCTTTGCGGATCCCTTATTTCTTTACAAATGTCGACCATACCCTAGCCCAATGTCGTCAAGTCAACCTAAACCGGTTTCTACTTAATACCCGTTACGAAACTGCAATTTTGAATTCACTATACGAAAACTGGATTGTCATGTTATTAATTGTAGCGTCCAGGACCTTCAAATATTGTTGCATTCTAGGCATTCGTGTAGCATATTTGATTTTTGTAACATGGAATCTTTCTTCATCAATTCATGTTTTACTAATCTCAAACTGGCTTGCTGCATATTTCATCCAATCGGTGCCATTAGTTGGAATAATCTTACAAGTTTGAGTATTTCACGTGGGAAGTTAAATGAGGTTGTGATTCAGAATATATTGTGCGGGAGTCCTCGATTAGAAACATTTGAGTTGGTCATTTGCTATGGTTTTACGAGGCTTGATATTAATTCAAAGAGTGTTAAGAAGTTGGTGTTGATAGATCCTAGTGTTCGAGAATGTATCATTGACGCTCCTTATATTACGACACTAACTTTAAAAATCATTTGCGTTGAAACGAAGATGTGCTGTTAAACGTATCTACTTAATCATAGCTGAATAAGTATGTACAAGTTTGAGACGAACTAGAAGAGACGCTTAAAGAACACTTACTGAAGCTTCACCATGTCAAGGAGCTTAGATATGGGATATCATGTTCACGGGTAACAATTTCCTATTTTTTAATGGTAAATATATCTCGACTTATTTTCTCGTTACTAAGTTTTTGTTTGTTTGTTGGCAATGGCAGGTGATATCTCGTTTGCAAGCTAAAGGTTTTACTTGTCCCTCTAACTTGAAGTATGCAGATAGTGAATACACTGATTAATGGTGTAAGATTAGTTACACATATGGTGCTTTCCAAGTACATATTTAAGTGTTACAAGTGTTTCAAGGTTTAAGATCAAGGGTTTTCAAGATCGGGTTTCTACCCAGGATCGTTTTTGTCTTTCCAAGATCGAGATCGTAAAGTGGATCGGGATCGTAGGTGCTATATAATTTCATTGTTTTTAATAGTCTTGTAATCTTATACAAAAATCATACAAAATTTTATATATATAAACACAAAATTATATGACTGTTTTCTAGAAAATATTGTCTCTAAACTGATGATTATGAAAATGTTTAAGAAGAATTAACATTTTGTTTTTTTAAATTCTACGAATAAACACCCATAAATTTTGTAGTTTTTTAGTTTCTGGTTCGAGAATAGTAAGATCGGCTCGGAGTAGATTTAAAAATTCCTATGGTCAAGATCGGGGTCTATAATGTTCTTAAGCATACAAAGATCCTATGTAGGATCTGGATCGTTTTTGCTTTGCAGTATCGTAAAATCGTAAGATCCTAAGATCAGGATCGGGATCTTCACAGCCATGCATAAGATTGCTAGATGTAATTTTCTTGATTTACTTGTTTTATTGAGTTTTGGCATATAGGATTTTGTTGAGGGTTAAAGTTATAAATTATTAAGTACTTTCAAAAATTTTTAATATTACCAAGATGACGATTTTAATATCATTATTACCTTCTTAACTTTTAAATTTGTTCAAAAGTTATAAACTTTCTAAAAAGTGACCTGTCATAACCAGTTACCAAGGAAAAAAAATTGACACGTCATTTTTTTCCGGTTTATTGAATTTTTGATTTAATTTTTTTTCACTACATTCACCACCTCTCCTACTCTGTTTAGATCTGGATTCCCGATTCCTCTACTACAAACCAAAAAAAACCATCTTTCTCAAAGATATTAAATGAATCTGGGTGTATATGTTCTTTGATTTTTTAAATTCTTTTGTTTGCCGAAGGTAGGTTGTGTTTTTCAAAGCTGCTGCGATTTTTTTTTCCAACAAGCATTTTTGCACCTCCTCTTGTTACTTACGTCTGTTATGGTATGTTAGGAGAATATTTATTTTGTTGTTATTTGGGTTTCTTGTACTGAAGAAGACAAGAAAAGAGTGTTTAGATTGGTAGATGTTTTGATTGTTAGGTGGGGATGAAGGAAGAAGACGAAGACGGGTGAGTTGGAAAAGTCAAACCAAAGTCAACTCCACGTGGATAAAATAATGACGTGGAAATTATGAAAATTACATGTGTAATATTTACCGGTACCAACAAGTTTGGATGGTGATAATGATACTAAAATCACCATCTTGGTAATATGTGAAAATTTTTGAAACTACGTTAGTAATTTACTACCTCCGTCCCAAAATTATTGTCCAGTTTTGACTTTCTGAGTCTTTCTTTGTCAACTTTGACCTTAAATAATTTTGTTTATGTTACATAATACTTGATAAAAAATTATACATTGATAAATTTCATTTTATAAACTCATCCATTCATATATTATGCATCAAATATTAAAATAAACTTCAATCACAAAATATTTAAGGTCAAAGTTTTTGAGAAAAGAAAGACTTAGAAAGTCAAAAGTGAACAATAATTTTGGGACGAAGGGTTGTATAACTTTAACCCTTTTGTTGGTTGCTTAAATATCAAACAAGTTTATCAGCAACAACATCGTCTGTTGATCATTCGCGAGTTTGATGTCTACTTTTGTTGTCATTTTTCTGATATGTAAATTCCGGATAAAAGCTTAAACCCGTTAGTTTGACTTTTAAGGTCAAATGCAATGCAACTATTGTAGAAGATAATATGGATATTATCTGGGTTGCTATGTACTGAAATAATATGTAGTTAACTCAGTCCTTGCATATGGTGAGCTTTTGGTCATTCAAACTGGTCTTATTGATGTGTTGTACGAAAACTGTTTGTTTTGGGCAATTTCGGCCCTCAATCAATGGTGTCGTTCAAAATGTCAATGAAAATTTGATCTATAAATGGGTTGGCAAGTGGTGTATACTCGTAGGATTTACTTATCTTGCGGGGGTATTGGCCAGTAAAATTCACAGGAAAAAAAAGAACTTTCTTGATGTTCATTCCGCCCTCGTTGTCTAAGGTATATGTGTTTATAAGCACCAGGATCTTAGAAACTTCATGTGATGTCTTAGGATGCAATGTGAAAGGATAACCGACGTATTATAAAGCATTTAAGACATTTTACTTTTAGAAAGGCTTAAAAATTCAGACTTTTAAACTTACTTGTTATAGAAATATAAGGATATGCAATCTTGATCACTACATCTCATTTTAGATAACCACATCTTAAGATGACAAGTGTTACTTCTTAATTAAAAAACCACCTTTATTTTTAAATTAAAATATACTTTTATCAAAAAAAATTATGATTTAATTTCACCATTTTAATTCAACATCCATTTTCATATATTTTTTATCAATTTTTTGTTTTTTTTCATTTTTAATGCGTCGAACCGCTGCTTTACCGCTAGTAGCGGGCGCCATCTAGTTATTTGTAAATGTATCTAATCTTGCCATTAATTGCAACTTCTATGTAGATTATTTTTTTCAGTTCGGTATAACCAACTTTTGAATTACGTTTGTTCTTTGTACTTGGTGACCGGCTAAGAAGGTTACACGTCATCAATTAAAATCGTGTCAATAAATAAATACACCGCACACTTTAAAACTCATTCCCAAACACCTCTCTTCTCTTTCATTTTTACCACCACCACTGCAATTTCAGCCGCCACCACCTCCCACCATTGATGCCACCCACTCATCTAAAATGTGTCACTTTGAATAGTGACCAATAGAGATGGTAAATTTACAGTTTTATGAAGGAAAAAGTAAAATGTGACTAAAATCTTAAAAATCTATATGTATGTCACAAGTTTTGGGCTGACGGACCATTAGGTATCAATAAAATTATCATTTAATTAAGGGCTTGTATTGCTTAACATGTGTGCGTGTCTTCGTTTTCTTGCGAGAGAAATGATAATGGCATTGTTTAGTTTAACCATTAAGTCGTTTGCCGTTATTTCACTCACGTTGTCGCTTGGTCCTGCTCGGGTCTTAAGAAACTCGGAACTACACGGTTTATGCCTTAAATGGTGCCTGAAACTCTCACGACTATATTGTATAAAAGGGAAACGATAGGCTCATTTGACTATATGAATATCAAGGTTGAGTCGAGCTTGATCCTGCCAGAGGTCGAGCTCAACTCGTTTATATATATAAAGCTTGAGCTCGACTCGTTTATATATATCACAGACGTAAATGGACGAATGAGGCTTATGTCATGTTCGCTCATTAATAAACGAACACAAATTTTGTTAATGTTCTTTCATTTAATAATATAAACGATCATAAACGAACGGATCATTAAATGTTCATTGAACGTTCGGTTCATTTACACCATATTACCCTCTACATATACCCACTAGTGATTATAATAAGAACCATGAAGTCACAAGTCATTGATTGAAGCATATATTTTTTTTAAATATATGTATTGTATAAATTAATTAATATGAAATATTTTTATAATAAGAAATAAAGGTGAAGTAATTGATCAGTTTCATTGTGTGGCTAAGAAATTTTCCAAAGTCTCAACCTAATCTCATTTCTCTGGACAAAACACAAACATAAAAACCTACTACATCTGTCTTTCTTTCTTAAACAACAAACAAAACCACTCTCGGATATGTTAGATCAAGAATTATTGAAAAACAATAACCCCTCGGTCTTTTTTATTTTTTTTTTTCCCTTTTTTATTTTATGATAGATCAAGAAACATGAAAACAAATACATTCTTCAGATCTCAATTTTTTCTTTAACACAACAAAACCCCTCCTCGGATCTCTGGATCAAGGACATGAAAAAGAAAAACTCCTCAGACTGTCTTTTTCTTAAACACAAACAAAACTCTTCGAATTTGAAATACATCAAGAAACATGAAAACAAAAAACCGCCAAGATTTGTCTTTCTTCTTAAACCCAAACAAAAACTTCCTCGGATATGATAGATCAAGAAACATGAAAAACAAAAACCTCTCGGATCTGATGATCAGAAACATGAAAAAAAAAACCTCCTCGCATCATGTCTTTCTTTCTTAAAACACAAACAAAAACCCTATGTGGATCTATACATCAAGAAATATGGAAAACAAAAAACCCCTCAGAATTTGTCTTTCCTTTCTTAAAACACAAACCAAAACCCATCCCAGATATGAATAAATCAGGAAACATGAAAACGAAAAACCTCTTCGGATCTTGATAGATCAAGGCTAAACATGAAAAACGTAAACCTCTCGGATCGGATAGATCAAGAATGAAAAACAAAAAACCTCCTCAGCTCTTAATTTCTTTCTTAACACTAACAAAACCTCCTCGGATTCATAGCTCAAGAACAGTGAAAAAATATAAACCTCCTAGTATGTCTTTTCTTTCTTAAACAAAACAAAAACCCTCCTGAATCTGATACATCAAGAAAATGAAATAACTAAACCGCCTCAGATTTTTTTTCTTTCTTAAACACACCCATAACCCTCCTCGGATATTATAGATCAGGAAACATGAAAAAACGAAACCTCCTCGGATCTGATAGATCAGAAACATGAAAAATTAAAAGCCTACTCAGACTCTCAATTTCTTTCTTAACACAGACGAAAAACCCTCATCGAATCTGATAGATCATGAACATGAAAAAAAACTCCTCAATTTGTCTTTCTTTCTTAAAAACAACGAAAAACCCTCCGTGGATCTGATACCTCAAGAAAACATGAAAAAACAAAAAAACCGTTCAGATTTGTCTTTTTTTCTTAAACCACAAACAATATCCCTCCTCAGATATGATAGATCAAGAAAACATGGAAAAATAAAACATCCTCGGGATATGATAGATCAAGAAACATGAAAAGATAAAAACACTCTCAAGCTCTCAATTTCTTTCTTAAACACAAATAAAACCCTCAACGGATTTGATAGATCAAGAAAAAATGCAAAAAAAACCTTCCTATATTGTCTTCTTTCTTAATCACAAACAAAAACCCTCTCGGTCTCATAGATCAAGAAACATGAAAAAAAACTCCTCACATCTGTTTTCTTTCTTAAAACACAATACAAAACCCTCCGTAGATCTGATACATCAAGAAAACATGAAAAACAAAAACCGCCTCAGATTTGTCTTTCTTTTCTTAAACACAAAACAAAAAACCCTTCCTCGGATATGATAGATCAATGAAACATGAAAACCAAAACCTCCTTGGATCTGATAGATCAAGAAACTTGAAAAATAAAAACCTCCTCAGATCTCAATTTCTTTCTTAAACACAAACAAAACCCTCCTCGAATCTGATAGATCAAGAAACATGAAAAAAAAAACTCCTCAGATCTGTCTTTCTTTCTTAAACACAAACAAAACCCTCTGTGGATCTGATACATCAAGAAACATGAAAAACAAAAACCTCCTCATATCTATCTTTCTTTCTTAAACACAAACAAAACTCTCCTCAGATCCGATAGATCAAGAAACAAATAGTAGCCAACCGGTAACTGTTTCTTACTACCTCCGTCCCAAAATTATTGTCCACTTTTGACTTTCTAAGTCTTTCTTTCTCAACTTTGACCTTAAATATTTTTGTTTGTGCTATTTAATATTTGATGCATAATATATGAATGGATTGAGTTTTAAATGTATTTTTCATTGGTATAATTTTTTATCAGTATTTATGTTTAACATAAACAAATTATTTAAGGTCAAGTTGGACAAAGAAAGACTAAGAAAGTCCAAAATCTTAAAATAATTTTGGGACGGAGGTAGTATTTTTTAATCGGTAAATAATCTTGACTTCAAAATCAGTTTTATTACACCAAGTACTAAGAAATCATTATCTACTACTTGATAGAAACACGTATGTGTTTGTTCCTCACAGCGCCGGAGAAAAAGGTTTTCTTGTACCCATTTTTGGGGCAGCCAAGCTTAAATGTGTGTTTTTTAAGATGTTTGTTTTGTAGGGTTTTTTTGAGTGTGTGTTTTTTTATCGGAATAGTGTGTGTGTTTTGATTGAAATTATTGATGGGAATAAATGGATAAGGCATTAGAATTATATTGACTAGAGAGAAAGATATAATCCCTCCTATCCACTCCCTCATTCATTTTATTCCCATCAATAATTCCGATCAAAACACACGCACTATTTCGTTCAAAAATCACATATTTAAAAACCTTAAAATTTAAACACACTAAAAAATGTCGGGTTAATTTAAAAGGAAGTTTAAGCTTTTCTGCCCGAAAAATTATGGGTAGCCAAAGAAAACCTTTCCTCGCCGCTGGAGAGAACAAACAATCATCCTGTTGACCTTACTGGAATTATTTTTAACATGTTTACTCCACTCAAATATTGCAATGTACCTCTATAAAGATATACAGAAGTTTAAGTTTATGAGAACTTGTAATTCAGTTTGTTAAAATGAGAGAGACAAGTGATTCCATTTTAAGTCTCGTTTGGCATAATCTTGCATTTGCCATCTTCAAACGCTAACTTTGCGACCATTTTGTTTGGTTATAGAAATACAATACTCTTGCAATGTTTAAGAAAATAAACTCAGTATTTGGTTTCAAATTTAACTTTTTATGCATTGTTCTGTTAAATATTAAAGGTTAATTGCCTAAAAATGTATTATACTTGTCACTTTTTGTCATTGTATGTAGACTACTATTTTTTTTGCCATTGTGTCGCTCAACTTTTGAATTCGTGCTATTGTGTGTATTGGTGACCTACATGACCTGCTAGAGCATGTAAAGTTAACGACCGTTTGTTTTTTATTGCAATGTTAGTCCTTTATACAAACGATGTTTGTAATTAACTTAAAATTTAGTTTTTTTTTTTTTAAAAAAAAATATCTTCTTTTCTATTATTTTTTAAATTTTTTAAACGTTTTTCCCTACATTTATTATAATATTTTGTTTTACATTTATTTTTATATACACTCGCTTTTATACACACATTTTTATACACATATTTTTATACATACATTTTATACACACATTTTTATACACATTTTTATACAAACGTTTTATACACACATTTTTAAACATATTTTAATACACACGTTATTATACGCATTTTTATACACACGCTTTTATACACACATTTTTATACACGTTTTTCTACACATTTTTATACACGTTTATATACTCACATTTTTATACACGTTTATATACGCACGTTTTACACACGTTTTTACACACATTTTTGTACACTTTTTTTACACCACATTTTAAACACGCATTTTTATACCACTTTTTTATACCAAAAATAGCGTTTTTACACACGTTTTTATACACGTGTTTTTACACACGCTTTTACATATGGTTTTACATACGTTGTGTATAGAATGTGTGTATAAAAATGCGTGTATAAAAATGTGTGGAGTAAATTGCAAAAATGGTCTGTTGTTTTGGCCAAATTGGCAGATTTTGATTCCGGTCGAATTTCACAAATTGCAAAAACAGCCCGTATGTTTGAAGGTTTGGTCCGCACTTTTGGTCTGTGGTCGAACTAAAATGACTAAAATACCCTTCTGTTTTTTACAAAAAAGGTCCGTTAAGAGGGGTATTTTAGTCATTTTAGTTCGACCAAGGACCAAAAGTGAAACCAAACATTCAAAATACGGACTGTTTTTGCAATTTCAAAATTCGACGGACCAAATCTGCAATTTGGCCAAACCACAAGGACCATTTTTGCAATTCCTCAAATGTGTGTATAAAAACGTGTGTATAAAAATGCGTGTTTATACACACGTTTTAAAAAACGTGTGTAAAACCATGTATAACCATGTGTAAAAGCGTGTGTATAAACACGCATTTTTATAAACACGTTTTTATACACACATTTGAGAGAATTGCAAAAATGGTCCTTGTGGTTTGGCCAAATTGCACATTTGGTCCGTCGAATTTTGAAATTGCAAAAAGTCCGTATTTTGAAGGTTTGGTTTCACTTTTGGTCCTTGGTCGAACTAAAATGATATAATTCCCTCTTAACGGACCTTTTTTGTAAAAAACAGAAGGGTATTTTAGTCATTTTAGTTCGACCACAGACCAAAAGTGGGACCAAACCTTCAAAATACGGGCTGTTTTTGCAATTTTGAAATTCGACGGATCAAATCTGCAATTTGGCCAAACCACAAGGAATTTTTGCAATTTACTCCAACATTTTTAAACCGCATTTTGTATACACCATTCTATACACAACGTATGTAAAACCATATGTAAAAGCGTGTGTAAAAACATGTGTATAAAAACGTGTGTAAAAACGCGTGTATAAAAATGTGTGTATAAAAATGCGTGTTTAAAATGTGTGTATAAAAAAGTGTACAAAAATGTGTGTAAAAACGTGTGTAAAACGTGCGTATATAAACGTGTATAAAAATGTGAGTATATAAACGTGTATAAAAATGTGTAGAAAAAAAGTGTATAAAAATGGTGTATAAAAGCGTTCGATGTTCGGTATAAAAATGCGGTTTATAATAACGTGTGTATTAAAATAATGTTTAAAAATGTGTGTATAATAAAACTTTGTACAAAATTGTTGTTATATAAATGTTGTGTTATAAAATGTATGTATAAAAATATGTGTATAAAAATGTGTGTATAAAAGCGAGTGTATATAAAAATATATGTAAAAAATATGTATAAAAATGTGTGGAAAAACGTTTATAAAATTTAAAAATAATAAGAAAAGAGACGTTTTAAAAAAACTAAATTTTAAGTTAATTACAAACGATCGTTTGTATAAAGGACTAACATTGCAATAAAAAACAAACGGTCGTTAACTTTACATGCTCTAGCAGGTCATGTAGGTCACCAATACAACACATAGCACGGGACTTCAAAAGTTGAGGCGGAACACAATGGCAAAAAAAAAAAATAGTATGTAATACGTGACAAAAAATGACAAGTATAATACATTTTTAGGCAATTAACCTTTAATATTTTCAACAGAACAATGATAAAAAGTTAATTTGAAACCAAATACTGAGTTTATTTTCTTAAACATTGCAAGAGTATTGTATTTCTATAACCAAACAAAATGGTCGCAAAGTTAGCGTTTGAAGATGGCAAATGCAAGATTATGCCAAACGAGACTTAAAATGGAATCACTTGTCTCTCTCATTTTAACAAATGAATTACAAGTTCTCATAAACTTAAACTTCTGTATATCTTTATAGAGGTACATTGCAACATTTGAGTTGGAGTAAACATGTTAAAATAATCATTATGGTCAACAGGGATGTGTTTGTTCTCTCAGCGGCGGAGGGAAAGGTTTTCTTGCACCCATTTTCGGGGCAGTAAAGCTTAAACTTCTTTTTAAAGTATTCCGACATTTTTTAGTGTGTTTAATTTTTAAGGTTTTTAAAGTATGTGTTTTTGAACGAAATAGTGCGTGTGTTTTGATCGGAATTATTGATGGGAATAAAATGAATGAGGGAGTGGATAGGAGGGATTATATCTTTCTCTCTAGTCAAATATATTCTATGCCTTTTATAATCCATTTATTACCCCATCAATAAATTTCAATCAATAACACACACATTCCGATTAAAAAAACACACACTCAAAAAAAACCCTACAAAACAAACATCTTAAAAAACACACATTTAAGCTTGGCTGCCCCAAAAATGGGTACAAGAAAACCTTTTTCTCCGGCGCTGTGAGGAACAAACACATACGTGTTTCTATCAAGTAGTAGATAATGATTTCTTAGTACTTGGTGTAATAAAACTGATTTTGAAGTCAAGATATATTTACGATTAAAAAATACTACCTCCGTCCCAAAATTATTGTTCAGTTTTGACTTTCTGAGTCTTTCTTTGTCAACTTTGACCTTAAATAATTTTGTTTATGTTACCATAATCTTGATAAATAAATTATCCCAAGAAAACTACAATTTAAAACTCAATCCATTCATATATTATGCATCAAATATTAAATAGCACAAACAAAAATATTTAAGGTCAAAGTTGAGAAAGAAAGACTTAGAAAGTCAAAAGTGGACAATAATTTTGGGCGGAGGTTTGGGTAGTAAAGAAACTGTTACCGGTTGGCTACTATTTGTTTCTTGATCTATCGGATCTGAGGGAGGTTTTGTTTGTGTTTAAGAAAGAAAGATAGATATGAGGAGGTTTTTGTTTTTCATGTTTCTTGATGTATCAGATCCACGGAGGGTTTTGTTTGTGTTTAAGAAAGAAAGACATTTCCCTGAGGATGTTTTTTTTTTCATGTTTCTTGATCTATCAGATCCGTGGAGGGTTTTGTTTGTGTTTAAGAAAGAAATTGAGATCTGAGGAGGTTTTTATTTTTCAAGTTTCTTGATCTATCAGATCCAAGGAGGTTTTTGTTTTTCATGTTTCTTGATCTATCATATCCGAGGAGGGTTTTGTTTGTGTTTAAGAAAGAAAGACAAATCTGAGGCGGTTTTTGTTTTTCATGTTTTTGATGTATCAGATCTACGGAGGGTTTTGTTTGTGTTTAAGAAAGAAAGACAGATGTGAGGAGTTTTTTTTCATGTTTCTTGATCTATGAGATCCGAGGAGGGTTTTGTTTGTGTTTAAGAAAGAAGGACAGATATGAGGAGGTTTTTTTTTCATGTTTCTTGATCTATCAAATCCGTTGAGGGTTTTATTTGTGTTTAAGAAAGAAATTGAGATCTGAGGAGGTTTTTATTTTTCAGGTTTCGTTGATCTATCATTATCGAGGAGGTTTTTATTTTTCATGTTTCTTGATCTATCATATCTGAGGAGGGTTTTGTTTGTGTTTAAGAAAAAAAGACAAATCTGAAGCGGTTTTTGTTTTTCATGTTTCTTGATGTATCAGATCCACGGAGGGTTTTGTTTGTGTTTAAGAAAGAAAGACAAATATGAGGAGTTTTTTTTTTCATGTTTCTTGATCTATCAGATTCGATGAGGGTTTCGTTTGTGTTTAAGAAAGAAATTGAGATCTGAGGAGCTTTTATTTTTTCATGTTTCTTGATCTATCAGATCCGAGGAGGTTTTTGTTTTTCATGTTTCTTGATCTATCATATCCGAGGAGGGTTTTGTTTGTGTTTAAGAAAGAAAGAAAAATCTGAGGCGGTTTTAGTTTTTCATGTTTCTTGATGTATCAGATTCGAGGAGGGTTTTGTTTAGTGTATTAAGAAAGAAAGGACATATCTGGAGGAGGTTTTTCTTTTTTCATGTTTCTTGAGCTATGAGATCCGAGGAGGGTTTTGTTAGTGTTTAAGAAAGAAATTAAGATCTGAGGAGGTTTTTGTTTTTCATTCTTGATCTATCAGATCCGAGGAGGTTTTTGTTTTTCATGTTTCTTGATCTATCATATCCGAGGAGGTTTTCGTTTTTCATGTTTCCTGATCTATCATATCTGAGGAGGGTTTTGTTTGTGTTTAAGAAAGAAAGACAAATCTGAGAGGGGTTTTGTTTTTCATATTTCTTGATGTATTAGATCCACAGAGGGTTTTGTTTGTGTTTAAGAAAGAAAGACAGATGCGAGGAGGTTTTTTTTCATGTTTCTTGATCTATCAGATCCGAGGAGGTTTTTGTTTTTCATGTTTCTTGATCTATCATATCCGAGGAAGGTTTTGTTTGTGTTTAAGAAAGAAAGACAAATCTGAGGCGGTTTTTGTTTTTCATGTTTCTTGATGTATCAGATTCGAAGAGGGTTTTGTTTGTGTTTAAGAAAAAAAGACAGGTCTGAGGAGGTTTTTCTTTTTTCATGTTTCTTGATCTATGAGATCCGAGGAGGGTTTTGTTTGTGTTTAAGAAAGAAATTGAGATCTGAAGATGTTTTTGTTTTTCATGTTTCTTGATCTATCAGATCCGAGGAGGTTTTTGTTTTTCATATTTCTTGATCTATCATATCCGAGGAGGGTTTTGTTTGTGTTTAAGAAAGAAAGACAGATGTGAGAAGGTTTTTGTTTGTGTTTGTCAAAGAGAGAATGAGATAGGTTGAGTCTTTGGAAAATTCTTAGCCACACAATGAAACTGATCAATTACTTCACCTTTATTTCTTATTATAAAAATATTTCATATTAATTAATTTATACAATACATATATTTAAAAAAAATATATGCTTCAATCAATGACTTGTGACTTCATGGTTCTTATTATAATCACTAGTGGGTATATGTAGAGGGTAATATGGTGTAAATGAACCGAACGTTCAATGAACATTTAATGTATCCGTTACGGTTATGACGTTTATTATTAATTGAAAGCAACATTAACAATATTTGTTGTTCGTTTAGTTTATTGAGGAACATGACATAAGCCTCTTCGTCCATTTTACGTATGTGATATATATTAAACGAGTCGAGTTCAAGCTTTTATATATAATACGAAGTTGAGCTTGACCTCTGGCAGGATCAAAGCTCAGACTCGACCTTGATATTCATATAGTCATATGAGCCTATCGTTCCTTTTTATACAAATATTAGTCCGTGAGAGGTTTCAGCACCATTTAAGGCAAATAATACGTTTTGTAAGGCGTTTGTAGTTCCGGTTTCTTAAGACCTGAGCAGGACCAAAGCGACAACGGGTGAGTGAAATAACGGCAAGCGACTGAATGGTTAAACTAAACAATGCCATTATCATTTCTCTGCAAGAAAACGTAAGAACGTCACAACATGTTAAGCTATACAAGCCCTTAATTAAATGATTAATTTTATTGATTACCTAATGTCCGTCAGCCCAAAACTTCGTGACAACATATAGATTTTTTAAAATTTTTAGTCACATTTTACTTTTTTCCTCATAAAAAACTGTAAATTTACATCTCTATTGGTCACTATTCAAAGTGACAATTTGAGGTTGGTGGGTGGCTGCTGCAATGGTGGGAGGTGGTGGCGGCTGAAATTGCAGAGTGGGGTGGTAAAAATGAAGAGAAGGAGAGGGTTTTGGGAATGAGTTTTAAAAAGTGTGCGGTGTGTATTTATTATTGTACACGATTTTAATTGAGACGTGTAACCTTCTTAGTCCGGTCACCAAGTCAAAGAACAATCGTTAATTCAAAAGTTGGTTATACGAAGCTGAAAAAAATAAGCTACATAGAGTAGCATTAATGGCAGATTAGATACATTTTCAAATAACTAGCATGGTGCCCGCGTTAAATATATAAAAGCGGTAAAGCATCCGGGTTTTCGACGGCATTTTAAAAATTAAAAAAAACAATTAAAATTCATAAAATATATGAAAATGGATGTTGAATTAAAATGGTGAAATTAATCATAATTTTTTTTGATAAAAGTTTATTTTAATTTAAAATAAAGGTGTAGTTTTTAATTAAGAAGTTAACACTTGTCATCTTACGATGTGGTTATCTAAAATGAGATGTATGATCAAGATTGCATATCCTTATATTTCTATAACAAGTAAGTTTAAAGTCTACATTTTTTTGCCACTATCTTGTTCTAAAAGTTAAAATGTCTTAAATGCTTATAATACGTCGGTTATCCTTTCACATTGCATCCTATGACATGCAATGTAAGTATCTAAGATCCTAAGGTGCTTATAAACAATTATACCTTAGACAACGAGGTCGGTATTAACATCAAGAAGTTCTTTTTTTTCCTGTGATTTTACCTGGCCATATACCCAAGATAAGTAAATCATACGAGTATACATCCACTTGCCAACCCATTATGAGATCAAATTTCATTGACATTTGACGACACCATTGAATTGAGGGCCGAATAGCCTCCAAACAAACATTTTTCGGTACATAATCAATAAGACCAGTTTGAATGACCAAAAGCGTCACCATATGCATGGACTGAGTTAAATCTACATATTTATTTTTCAGTACATAGCAACCCGATATATCATATATCTCATCAAGCTTAGTGTGCATTGCATTTGACCTTAAAAGTCCAAACTAAAGGGTTTAATGTTGTTTCCGGAATTTACATATCAGAAAATGACAACAAAAAGTAGGACATCAAATCTGTGAATATGATCAACAGACGATGTTTTGCTGATAACATTGTTTGATATTTAAGCAACCAACAAAAGGGTTAAAGTTATACTACCTTCGTCCCAAAATTATTGTTCACTTTTGACTTTCTAAGTCTTTCTTTCTCAACTTTGACCTTAAATATTTGTGTTTATGTTATTTAATATTTGAGCATATTATATGTGTATGGCATTGAGTTTTAAATGTATTTTTCATTGGTAGTTATTTGTATCAAGTATTATATAACACTAACAAAATTATTTAAGGTCAAAGTTGATAAAGAAAGACTCAGAAAGTCAAAATGACAATAATGTTTGGGACCGGTGGTAGTAAAGTACTAAGTTGTTTCAAAAATTTCACATATTACAAGATGTGATTTTAGTATCAGTTTATCACCATCCAACTTGTTGGGTAACGGTAATTATTAACATGTAATTTTTTCATAATTTTACACGTCATTATTTTATCCACGTGGAGTTGACTTTGGTTTGACTTTTCCAACTCACCCGTCTTCGTCTTCTTCCTTCATCCCCACCTAACAATCAAAACATCTACCAATCTAAACACTCTTTTCATGTCTTCTTCAGTACAAGAATCCCAAATAACAACAAAATAAATATTCTCCTAACATACATAACAGACGTAAGTAACAAGAGGAGGTGCAAAAAGCTTGTTGGAAAAAAAACTCGCAGCAGGCTTTGTGAAAACACAATAGCCTACCTTCGGCAACAAAGAATTTAAAAAATCAAAAGAACTATAACCCAGATTCATTTAATATCTTTGAGGAAAGGATGGTTTTTTTTTGGTTTGTAGTAGAGGAATCGGGATCCAGATCTAAACAGTGTAGTGAGGTGGTGAATATGTGAAGAAAAAATATCAAAATTCAATAAAACCGGTAAAAAAATGACGTTTGTCAATTTTTTTTTTCCTTGGTAACGGGTTTATGAACAGGTCACTTTTTAGTAAGTTTATAACTTTGTACCAATTTTAAAGTTAAGAAGATAATTAATGATAATTAAAATACGAAATCTTGGTAATATGTAAAAATTTTTGAAAGTACGTTAATAATTTATAACTTTAACCCTCAACAAAATCCTATATGAAAAACTCATAAAACAAGTAAATCAAGAAAATTACATCTAGCAATCTTATGCATGGCTGTGAAGTCCGATCCTGATCTTAGGATCTTACGATTTTACGATACTGCAAAGCAAAAACGATCCAGATCCTACATATGATCTTTGTATGCTTAAGATCTTATAGGATCCCGATCTTGACCATAGGATTTTAAGATCTACTCCGATCCGATCTTACTTTTCTCGAACCAGAAACTAAAAAACTACAAATTTATGGGTTGTTTTTCGTAGAATTTAAAAAACAAAATGTTAATCTTCTTAAACATTTCATAATCATAGTTTAGGACAATATTTCTATGAAACATTCATATAATTTTGTGTTTATAATATATAAAAATTTGTAGATTTGTATAAGATTACAAAGACTATTAAGACAATGAAATTATAGTAGCATCCTACGATCCCGATCCGACTTTACGATCTCGATCTTGGAAAGACGAAAACGATCCTGGGTAGGAACCCGATCTTGAAAAACCTTGATCTTAAACTTGAAACACTTGTAACACTTAAATAGGTACTTGGAAAGCAACCATATGTGTAGACTAAACTTAAACCGATTAATCAGTTGTATCTCTATCTGCATACTTCAAGTTTAGAGGGACAAGTAAAACCTTTAGCTTGCAAACGGATTTCACCTTGCATTGCCAACAAACAAAACAAGATTAGGAACGAGAAAATAAGGCGTGATTTATTTACCATTTAAAAATAGGTAATTGTTACCCAGGAACATGTTATCCCCATATCTAAGCTCCTTGACATGGTGAGAGCGATTCAGTAAGTGTTCTGTAAAGCGTATCGTCTAGTTCGTCATCAAATTTGTACGATACTTAATCAGCATATGATTAAGGAAGAGACGTTTAACAGCTACGATCTTTCGTTTTCAATCGCAAAAAAATCAAAAAAATGATTTTTTTAAAGTTATTTTAGATTGTGTCGTAATATAAGGAAGCGTCAATGATACATTCCTCGAACTCTAGGATCTATCAACAGCCAACTTCTTAACACTTCTTTGAATTAATTATCAAGCCTCGTAAAACCATTGGCAAATGACAACTGCAAATGTATTTCTTATCGAGGACTCCCGCACCAGTATATTCTGAATCACAACCTCATTTAACTTCCCACGTGAAATACTCAAACTTGTAAGATTATTCCAACTAATGGCACCGATTGGATCAAAAAATGCAGCAAGCCAGTTTGTGATTAGTAATATTGAAAATTGTGAAGAAAGATTCCATGTTACAAAAATCAAATATGCTACACGAATGCCTAGAATGCAACAATATTTGAAGGTCCTGGACGCTACAATTAATAACATGACAAATCCAGTTTCGTAGTTGAGATTCAATTGCAGTTTCGTAACGGGTATTAAGTAGAAACCGGTTTAGGTTGACTTGACGACATTGGGCTAGGGTATGGTCGACATTTGTAAAGAAATAAGCGAATCGCAAAGGAGATAACACTTCACTATAGGGGCGTCATGTATGAATACGAAGATTAGGGACTGAAGTCCAAACATATTGCCATCGTTTAGAAAGAGAACTTGTTTTAATGGCTTCTTTTGTTTCCGGTAAACGAGAAAGGATTTCAAGATTTAAGCAATCTGGTAAGGCACTTATACGATCTTCTCCTTCTTCCTCTTCCATGTTTTCGTTCAAGTGATTTGCATCCGATACCTAGCAACAATTCGTTCAAGTGAGTGAGGGTACCTTAAAGGCGGTCTGTTCTTCTGATATAACTCACTCAGTAACTCCCGTCAGACAAAATATGGAGTTGTACTAAAGGCAGGGACTTGGATAGAAATAGACAAATAAATAAAAGTAGTTAGTGATACCGGATAGTGTAGGTGTACGGGAAAATCGGACAATCGGATACTTCACTATCAGTAAGCACAGCATGAACAATTGCAGCCTCATTGCCAAATTCCTCCTCATCTTCAGACGAAAAAATATTCATCTGATTTTGCACCTCTATTTCTCCACCATTATCCACCACCTCAGCCTCGGCCTTGAACACGTCTTCGTCCTCTAGAATTGAATCAGATTGTTGTAAGGTAATAACTTCATCATCATCATCATCATCATCTGACACAATCCACGATCGAACAAATGAAACAGCTTCTTTGGAAGATAATCGTCTGCGTTTGAAGATTACTTCTTCATCTTCTTCGCTCATATCAAATATTGCCATTGGAATCGCACCTGCAGAATCCAGTTGTTATCTTTTAGCTATCGCCATTGGGACAAAAAAGTGATAAAGAATCAACAAACGCTGGTGACGAGCCATTATGCGACTCTGCCCATTACCAACTCTAGGACTGTCAAAACATCTGATGTCGCACAGAAGACAGAACAAAAGTGCAGGCATCAAACCTCGCCACAAAAAACAACTTATATTTATATATCGCCAAAAAGAGAATAATCCAATTTGTTCTTTTAGCACATATAATCAATCTTGGTGTTTGGAAACCCCTAATTACTTTTGTCATAAACTAACGAGTAACTTCTAAAATGCAATAAGAGAAGTCAACTTTTGAAGAGCATGAACGGTAGCTTTGAACTTTTAACTCAGCACATTATGTCCTTATGCCATGCAAGAATCACCCACTTGACTATAAAAAGGATCCCTAGTGAATGCGAATAATTTTACGAAGCTTCTATTGTGTGAACACGAAGGAACAGCGAACAGCTTGTCTTGACATACTACGATCCGGCAACAGTTAGCTTACTAGGCCCACACTTATCAAGATTTATTGGCAATCAATACAGCGAGTAACGGTCGACAAACAAAAATGTATAAGATAGCATTTTAAAAACTCCTAAACTGAATTATGTTCATTTTATTTTGCCCCCCACATTTAATTCGTATAAACTGGGACGCAATTCCTTACGTTCTTCTTAAATCATGTTTACCTATGAATTACAGGTTATTTCCACATTGTCAAACATATTTTTTTCAGCAACTCGCACAAAAAAAATGCACAAAAATGGAAAACTGAATATAAGAATTATGATTTCAAATATTTATTATAAAGTTAAAAACCCTAAATTGTATACCACTAAAAAACACTGAAATAGCATTGTGGAAACGACAAAACTTTTGATTATGTACAATGACCCTTTTACCCTTAAGGGGTAGAATGGTTACAAAAATACACAAATTTGAAAGGTTTGTGTTTTAATAGCAAAAAATAGAAGGCTACACAGCCTACACATAACAACAAAAATGGACAAGTTACACACATGTTTTTGTTGTTATCCGGTTACCCCTATAAATTACTAGTAACTATTAACCATTTGATTAATTGATCCAGTGTTAATGTTCAGATGATAGGCCAAAAATGACATGGAGAACTATCAACTTCTCGCTGTTTATTGTCTTCGGGTAGATACTTGGTCGACACCCAAAATGTAGTCTAGAAAGCATACGGTCATAGCAACGCTAATCTTTGATCATTCGAATGAGCCCTTGCCCTAAAGAAACTAGGCAAGCTATCAAAATTTCTAAAATACAATGTATTTTTTGCTAGACATTTAATCGAACACTTGGTATGCAATGTTTTACAACCAAATTGGATCCGCGTACCTAACTTTCTTAAACACAAATTCTCGCCCCAAATATCACCGAAGTTAGGTCAAATCAATTAAGAAAATAAATTTAAGCCAATCAAATAATGAAGCAAATCGAAATAAGCACCAAACAGTTACCATTTATTTAACGAATTTAGAAACAATTTCGAACAAGTAACATCATGTCTTCAAAATTAAATAAATCTAGTTGGTAATAATTGGGAATTAGAAAATACCCTTTCAGGAAAATTAGGGCAAAATAGAATGACCAATGGTGTTTTGATTGCTTGCTTTGAGTAAGGGTTGTGTGTCGAGTATCGGGGGTTGAAATGTTTGCAGCTCGTTGTTTCGATCGACCAGGATTGACTCGTGATAAAGATTTTTTTTTTTTTAGCTTTTTTTCAATATAATCTTAAAATTTTTTATTGAACAACTAAAAATAGGCAATTTTATATTTTACTCATTTTCGGCTTGACCCGAACCCGAATGGGCACGACCCGAGTTGACCCGACTGGAATTGACCCGAACCTGACTTACCCGACTTCAAATAGGGTCGTGTTCGGGAATGATATTTTTTAACCTTGACCTGGGATTGACCCGAACTCGACCAACCCCGACCCGACTAACACCCCCGACTGTGAGACCACTTGGTATAAAGAGTTATACTCGACTGTTTTAGTTATTGTGGTGTTATGAATGATTGATGAGTGGGAACCATCTAATGGTTTTTGGGGCAAAATGCAGCTAAACTCTCTTAGGAAAAATCAAGGATGTGACGAACCTTTTCGAAATTCTAAGTACCTTACTATGTATATGTAACCGTTGTTGATGGCACATAACTTTGCAAATTTAAACATTAAATGTCATGTCTCAAAACAGACTCCTAATCAGCATATCCATTCCTATGAGAAGGACCATCCATGTTGATACAATGGTCTCGTTGCCCTATTTCGAGTTCAAATAGTCGGTTAGCCTTTCACATGGGTCTCGTAGACAAATCACATGAAGTTTTTAAATGCAGGTACTTATAGACCACATATACGTGAGAGCACGAGTGGGGAAAAAAAACATTATCAAGTTCGTTTTTTCTGTTATATGGTTATACATCTACTTGCCAAATCGTAGAGGCCACAGATTCTATCAAGTGGGCGATAGCAAAACTCATATTCAAGCCGAGGCAAGTTTGAAATATTAGTCATCGCCTCTTGAGAGGTTATTAGAAAATGACACATAGATATAACTACCTTGGCCCTCCAAAAATGATGTTATCATAAAAGTTGACATTCGCAATCTATGTCCCAGAAAGCTTTTTCTTTAGCAACGATGTGTCGTTTTAAAACCCTCAGTTCCAATCTCCATAGTGTTTGTGAAGCAAATCATCATATCTCACCTCGATCCATCTGTTCTTGCCATCCTGCACTCTCTAAGCGCTAGAAGAATCAGGAATTTGTCATAAATAAACGAGGATGAAAATATGGATCATTTATCTACAGGCATGTTGCAAATACAATGTTCAAACCTCTTTCTAAAGAATGAACAACATATCAGTAAAAACATGGTTGCTTCTAACTATAAGCAAAAGGCTTTCCTCAGTTCCAGTTGTTAACCTCGTAAATTTATGATTAGATTTCTAAAGACCAAAAAAAACTTTCACTGCAACTGTTACAGTCCACTAATGCTTAGTCGCTTCCGAACTTTTGGTAAATTTCAGATAGGTAAGGACGGCACCCATTAATTTGATGGCCGGAAGTGCCCAAAACAAAACAGTATTCGTACAGCACTTCAATAAGACCAGTCCGGGTTAAATCTAAATATTTTATGCAGTACATAGCCACCCAGATAAATCCATATTGCCTTATCACAGATAGTTGCATTGCATTTAACCTTAAAAGTCAAACTAATGGGTTTAAGTTCTTATTCATTATTTACATATATGGGAAAAATATAGGAATCATCAAAACCCCGAGATGAATGATCACAAGACGATGACGCTTGCTGATAAACATGTTTGATATGTAAAGCAAACCAACAAATCCTATATGAAAAACTCCATAAAACAAGGTAAATCTTAATATCACCAAGAAGAAAACATATAGCAATCGTAAACCTTAAATCACTTGTAACACTTTAATAGGTAATTGGAAAGCATTAACCACATGTCTAGACTAAACTTGAACTGGAACTGCAATCAGTAAACAGGTGGACCAAAAATCAGCATACTTCAAGTTAGACGGGACACTAAAACTTTAGCTTGCAAACGAGTGATCACCTGCATGCCAACAAACAAAGAACAAATGGTGTGTTGGAGTTAAGAAGTCGATTAGATTTAGCGTTAAAATAAATAGGAATATTGTTACCCGTGTCTGAAACATGAAATCCCATATCTATGCTCCTGATATGGTGAAGCTTCGGTATCAGTGTTCTTTAAGGGTCTCTTCGAACTCGTGGTCATAACTTTGTCTCGTTACTTATTCAGCTATGCGTAAGGAAGAGAAGTTTTAACAGCACGATATTCGTGTTCAAACGCAAAACTGATTTTTAAAGTTAGTGTCGTAATTATAAGGATGCATCAATGATCCACTATCGAAACACTATGATCTATCTACACCGACTTCTTAACACTCTTTGAATTTAATATCAAGGGGGGGGGCCCTCGTTAAAACCATTGCAAATGCCCACTCAAATGTTCTGATCGAGGACTCCCGGTACAATATACTTCTGAATCTACAACCTCATTTAACATTCCCACGTGATATACTCAAACTTGTAGATGATTCCAACTAATGGCACGGTTGGATGAAATACTGCAGCAAGCCAGTTGAGATTAGTAAAAACACTGAATGGAAGAGAAAGATATCCATGTTACAAAAATCAAAAATCTGCTACACGATGCCTTAGAATGAAACAATATTTGAAGGTCCTGGAGCTACAAGTAATAACATGACAAAATCCAGTTTTCTTAGTGAGATTCAATTGCAGCTTTCGTAACGGGTATTAAGTAGAAATCGGTTTAGGTTGTCTTGGACATTGGGCTAGGGTTATGGTCGACAGTTGGTTTGTAAGAAATTAAGGAGCCTCAAAGGAGCATACAAATCATCTAAGGGGGCGTCATGATATGAAAAACGAGATTAGGGACTGAAGTCCAAATATTGCCATCGTTTGGAAAGAGAACTTGTTTTAATGGCTTCTTTTGTTTTCGGTAAACGAGAAAGGATTTCAAGAATTAAGCAATCTGGTAAGGCACTTATACGATCTTTTCCTTCTTCCTCTTCCATGTTTTCGTTCAAGTGATTTGCATCCGACACTAGTAAAAGTTCGTTTAACTCACTCAGTCCACCTCGTTAGAAATTATATGGAGCTGTACCTAAGGCGGTCTATGGATTAGAAATAGACAATAATAAAGTAGCTAGCTAGGTACAGGAAAAGAGGTGTATACTGGAACAATCCGGATACAATCAGATACTTGGACTATCGTAAGGCACAGCATGAACCATTGAGCTTCATTGTCAAATTCCTTCCTCATCTTCCAGACGAAAACATAGTCATCTGATTTTGCATCTTCTATTTCTCCACATTATCCACCACCTCAGCCTAGAACACGCCTATCTTCTCTAGAAGAAATGAATCAGTAATTGTTGCTAAGGTAATAATTCATCATATCGTTCTGACACAATCCACGATCGAACTCTAGATGAAGCAGCTTCTTTGGAGGGTAATTGTTGCGTTTGGAAGATGATTCATTTCTTACCACTCATATCAGATATCGGCCATGGGATATCCACACCTGCACCTTTTTTTATGTCAGAATGAGGGTTGTTTGCGGGACAAAAAAACTGATAAAATAATCAACAAACGGCTGGTGACCACCAATCTCGGGACGTCAAAACTCGGATGTCGTGAGAACAAAAAAGTGCAGGCAATCAAACCTCGCCCAAAACACCTCTATATTTTAATTTATATATCGCCAAATATCGCCAAAAAGGATGCATCACCGCCACACTATTGTTAAGAAGACAGAAAAGAGCATAATCAATTTTGTTTCTAGCACATATAAATCATATCTGAAACGCTTACTTTTGTCATAAACTAACCAGGGGTGTTTGTTTTGGCTTATATAGCCGGCTTATGGCTTATTTGATTTTGGGCTTATATTTCATAAGCTCACTTTTTGTGCTTATGTTTCGAAACTTCCAGATTAGCTTGTTTAAGTTTATTAATGACAAATAACTTATATATGCCGAAAAGTTTCAAAAATTAAGCCACATAAAGTGAGTTATAAAACCATAAGCCAAAAACTAATAGCCATAAATCGACTATATAAGCCAAAACAAACACAATGCAATAAAGAGAAATAAAACTTTTGGGAGAGCATGACCGGTCTTTAGCTTTGACTTTATAACCCAAAACCCAGTGTGCCCTTTGCTATGCATGCAAGAATCACCCATACGAAGGCAACTTGAGAATTTATAAAGGCACTCCCTAGTCAATGTGCAGAATTCTAAGCCCTCTTAACGTGGAACAACTCATATGAACAACGAAGAACAGCGAACAATTAGTTACTAAGCCCGACACACTATCAAGATTTGTTTTTAAACACAATAGAGCCAATAACGACCGACCAAACAAACATTATATAAGAAAAGATTTATTAACCTACGAGAATACAACTCCGCCTAAACTGAATTATGTTCATTTGATTCGTACAATATAACAGGACGAAATTCCTTTACGTTTTTAAATCATGTCTACCTATACAGGTTATTCCACATTCACAAACGTATTTTTCAATGTAAGTTAAACCCTAAATTAGTATACCACTTAAAAAAAGTGAAATAACATGTGGAAATGACAAAATTACTGAGTTAGAAGTTTACAGTGGTTTCTTGTACTTATAATCATCAATTGATAATAGTTATCTTCTTACCTTCATTCGTTTGGTGCCAATGCGTGACAGTGTTGGTTTTGTTTAGGGTTATATATAAGGTGTGGATAGGGAAATTGAATGGAGCGGGGGCTCCAGATTATATATTATAAGCCGAAAGCTGAAGATAATATTTGTATAAAAAGTATAGGGTAATCGTCCCAAAATAGTGTTATGGGGAAAATCGTTCTAGAGCCGGGCGGGCGGACTGGGGTCGAGTCTTTAATATTATATCTTTCCGTCCTAAAATAAGTGGTCATGTTTTGACTTGTAAAATGTATTTACTTTTTCAACTTTGACCTCAAATATATTTTATTTGTTTTACATGATGAATATTTCACCAATTGAAAATACATTATAATTCATTCCATGCATATGTTCAGCAATCAAGGATAATGTCCAAAACCATTGTTGATGCAAAAATCGTTGAATCGATAGTTGGGTGGTCGACCCCTTATAGCTTGTATCGGTTAGGCTGTAGAGGTTAATCGTGATAATCAGATTGGCAATTCCGGCAAGTTTTGGTATTTTTCGGGAGATTTTAGGTATTTCTGAAAGATTAAGAAAAAAAGAACTTATATTAGATATAAGCAGTACTTTAGCGTCATTAAAAAACAAGTTTTCCGTTGAGTTTTGAGTATTTTCGACAAAATGTAGGTTTCCGACCAAAGTTGACTGGTTGTTGACCGTCGTGGGACCTGGGTTGACCGATGGGTGTGAACGATTTATAACTAAATCAGAAAGGTTGGTGTGATCCTCAGATAGAGTAACGCTTAGGTGGCGATTATTACATCGGCCTTTACATACCTTTTCTTGCATATTATGTAGAACAAAACGAAAATAATTAAAGTTAAAGTTGAAAATTATAAACTTTAGAACGTCAAACATGACACTTATTTTGTGATGGAGGGGAGGTAGCGAGGAAAAAGCTTGGAGTTTATATATTCTATAAGTGTTTGGCGAAAATTTAGTCAGGGTTCTTAAAGGCACGCCTAACGCCGCTAAGGCTCGCAAAGCGCGGAGGCTCGTTGATCTTCCACGTACGAATAGACCATCAGGCGCGGCTTAAAGGCGTTTAGACGTGACATGAGACAAGTGATAAACGTGGATCAAAGCGCGATAGATATGATGCGTGTGAAGCTTTAGTGATTCAATTTCGATAAAAATCGGTTTTTTATATAAATGAAAAAAATTACATACAATGATAGTTTCTTGACTGTATATTTTATGTGTGACACTTTTTGTAAACTTAATCTATTTGAAATATAATATAAATATATAAATTTATGTATATATTTTCATATTTTGTATCGCTTTAAATCACATTTTAAAAAACGTCATGACTCACCATGACTCCTAACACGTAAGGCTTGATCATTGCCGTCACCCACGTATGTGTAACTTTTTGCTAGTTCATCCATTCTATTTTACTATATTACAAAACTGCAAATTAGCTATAGATTAAAGAGCAGTATGCTCAACCATCACTTTTAATATTTAAAAAAAAATTGACCACTCACCCTTCCCCATGCACTTTTACAATACTAAAAATACGTACCTTAAATCATGCAAACAGTTATTTTAAATCGAGCCTTCAACTTTTAGTTATTAGATTTTTTATATAAACAAACTTTTATTTATAAATATGAAAGGAATCTATCGATTCAATTCATAAAAAAATTGCCACTGAAAATATCTTTAGAATTTGCGAACAAACGAGCCCAATGTTGCAATTGTTTCGCATAGCTTGCGTGATTTATAAATAATGTGTAGTTTAATATATATTTTATAAAAATAAAATTATAAAAACCGCCTACCATACAAAATAGTATTTGAGGTTTCGATTTGTTGACCAAATGTTGTCTTTAAATGGCTAACGTAGCATCAGAACGTTAGCGAAAGGTATTTTCATAAAAAACCAAACGTGATGAGAACTATTTAAGAAAATAGACCTTGGGGTTATTCTGCCTTTGCAAGTTTTATTCATCAAATGATAGCATTTATATTCCATTAATAGTATTTGGTTATCATTTCATTGCAAAGTTTGTCTTTAACGTGAAACCCCACGCTCTGCTGCGGAGCGCGATGAAAAACCTCGTTTAAACATTAAATGTCAGGTCTCAAAAGAGAGTGTTAATCAGCATACCCACTCCTATGAGAAGGACCATCCATGTTGTTACAATGGTTCTCGTTTTTCGGTTCAAAAATACGTCGGTTTGTTCTTTTTCCATGGGCGTCTGGGGACATCACATGAAGTTTCTAAAATGGCATGGGTACTTACAGACACATCTACGTTAGACCACAGTGGAAAAAATAAATTATCAAGTTCATTTTTTTTTCCTGGGATATGGCACAGTTAAGCCGAGGCAAGTTTGTAATATATTTTCAGCGCCTCTTGAGAGGTTTATTAGCATATTATTAACAAGATAAAACGCACAGTTAACCCCACCATATTACTTGGTTGTACATTGACCCTCCAAAAATGATGTTATCATAAAAGTTGACATTAACAAATCTATGTCCAGAAAAAGCTTTATCTTTAGCAAAGATGCGCTGTTTCGAGACCCTCAATTTCAATCTCCATAGTGTTTGTGAAGCAATCATCAACAGATCTAGTTGTTACTGGTGTCTGCACTTTCAAAAGCGCAAAAGCATCAGAACTATGTCATAAAGACATGGAGATGTTGAATGACGGGGCACTTTATCTATGACCAAGATATTTTGCTCTTATGCTGTCATTATTCTAAGCTGCAAGTAAAAGATATCCCTTTATACAAAAGATAAAACCCCGCGTAAATAGATGATTAGATCTTCTAAAATACCACATACAGCTTTCTCTGCAAATGTACAGATCACTAATGCATAGTCGTTCCGATTTTTGGTAATTTCAGCATAGGTAAGGAGTAAACATATTTAAAACTTGACACAAAATGCAACAAATCACTATAGCATTACTGATGTTCTAGCTATGTAAAAAGGGTTCAAAAGCCATACCATAGAGCACACGTAAGTTCATAACTATAATTATCAACATTTTATACTATTCTAGCTATGCAATAAGCTTACAAATTCAATGACAGCTATGGAACAAATCATAGAGCACACGTAAGTACTCCCTTCATCTATATGTAAAAAGGGTTCAAAAGCCATACCATAGAGCACACGTAAGTACTCCCTTCATCTATATATATACAACACTTTCTAATTTTCGTTGTGTCACAATGTTTTCCTCTCGGAGAAATCATATTCAAACTTACTTATTTGCATATTAGCAATAGTTACAAGATAATGGTGAAACTGATTGTTGACCACGGGTCTCTTCAATTTTTATCTGATCAATGATCAAAATCTTTTAGAAGGTGTTTGTTTTAGCTTATTTTTAAGGCTTATGTTTATTTAGCAAATAAAATACCCCATTTTAGTGTTTGGGGTAAAGTTATATGCTTTAGGCCTATGACTTATTTAGGGAGGTTTTTGATAAGATCCAGAGAAGGCTTTACGGGCTGTTCTCTAAGGCTTGCAAAGCTCTTTTTTCAAACTTTCATTTATCATCGCTAATCCAAAACACTTTAGCAAGAGTTTATAGGCTTATGCATATAAGCTACTTTTTAATAATAGATTATGCCCAAAAATAAACTTAGGACAAAACACGCGTAGTAACTGTGTGTTAGTTTTCAGTCAAAGCATTTCTTTGGCAGACATAATAGGTGAACAAGGAGTTCTTTACTTGAAGTAGAGCATTAAACTCTGTTCATACTTTGTGGGTTCAAATTTAATGCCAAATACCATAACGGGGTAACGGATGAGCCCGTTCAGAGTTTACCATGGGTGAGGGGAGTCTTTGGACCTCAGATGTATGCTCTGTCTGACCGTGGTTAACCATGTGATGTTTCCGACTTCAATTGCTGCACTAATCAAAACTGCATGTCACAAGTCCTCAAAATTAATTGACTTATAGCAATGCAGCCTAAAAGTTGGAGTAAAGCTAAAAGGCGACCGATTAGGTCAAAAGCCAGCAGTTATTATACAAATATCCAAACGGTATAAGGGAAAAAAATTGACTTGCATCGTCGTTTTTCCTCACACCATTGGTTAGCACTAGTTTATATAACTCATGAGACCGCCAACTATATCTTAGTTTACGGTCACAACGATATCAAGGGACCCAAAATAAAAACATAGAAGGACCAATGCGACATACCAAGGAAAACAATACGGCAAAAATCATAGCAACAACTTAAAGCTAACTAAGAAAACAAAAATATCTAGAAAATGAACAAGAAACCATACAATCATACCGCTCATAGTAATTGATTTTCAAACAGGTAGAATTGGTGTAATCCTCATGAAGACTAGGTACAACTTCACAATACGGCAAAACAAAATCCTCACCCAACTTCTTCCTCCGAAAGTGCGGGACGATGTGCTCGGGTGCGAACAAAGCGAAAACCACCTATTTTTTAATAGTCCCTTTACCCACAAAGTCACCCACACTTGATACCTCGGCACAACCCTCTTCTCCAAACTATACACCAACAACTTCGGATGCGTTGACAAATACGCACCCCCATAACCTGGGTTTCTCCTTAAACCACTCTAATGACGCCTTAATCGTACCCTCTGACCTCCTCAAACAAGATGGCAAACTCCCGGTCATTCTAACTATCTCGTCCTCCGTCCACCCAAAACTTCTAAAAATCCCAAGTTTCTTATTCAAAGTTGCTTCACTGAACGACTTGACTATCTCAACCCCATCTAAAAAACGCGGCGAATCAGGCCTAATCCCTAATAAAGGCTCCACCTTTTTCACAACACCATCTAACCACTCAACACGCTGTAACAAACACCCCGGATTCTTTAATAAAAGCGACTCGATCTTATGACTCGACACCCCGTATTTCCTCAAAACTAAAATATTCTCACTGATTTTCTTTTAGTAATCAGAACCCAACTTCCACAAAGATCTCAAAACAACCTTAAAAACTTTAGTATCATCAAAACCCAACAAAACCCTTAAATATTTAACATTATTATCCAACCTAGTACTAGAAAAATGAATGCTTGGTTTAAAAAGCTTCTCTAAAGAAGAACCCATAAACCCTAGTTCTTGAAAAAGATGAAACTTGGGTTTAAGGGTCTTGTTGATATCAGTGGTCAAAAGGTTTGGTGAGTTTGTTAAAATGGTTTTGATTTGGGTTTTGGTGAGGCCACATTGAGTTAAAAAGATGATGACTGAATTGGGTTTTTGAGGGGTTTTAAGACGTGGGATTTTTGCTGAAAGTGTGAGTGCTTCATTTTTTGTCAAGTTGAGTGAAGTGATTAGGCAATTGGTTATGCAATCTGGGTTGGTTTGTGTTGAAAAATGTTTGTGAAGTGATTTGAGAGTTTGATTATGAACATGGTGATCAAGGTTTATGGATTTGACTGAAATTTTGTTTGAAAGAAAGGGAACTTGGGGTTTCAGAAGCCCACCCCATTCCTATTCTAAAAGAGAGGCGATTTGTATAGAGGTAATTACAAAGGTCGTCCTTATGGTTATACTCAAATTACATGTTTTGTCCTATTTCGATGTTAATTACATCAGACGTCCCTGTAGTTAACCCAAATGGGTTGACCGGTCCTTTGACCATAACTCTATCCAGAATTTCGTTATCTTTTGGTATCGTCAGGGGTAAAATTGGCAGTTCACATATTTTACCCACCTAACATAATTAAACATTTGACTCTTTGACTATTTTGTAACAAACCTCGTCCCTTCTTCTTCTTTGTCATATCACACATGCAATCCCCGAGCTTCTTCTTCATTGTCTGATCATGGTGAAGATAACTTTTGATTTGAATGAGCCTAAAGATAGCTCAAAGAATGACAAAGCTGCACAAAATGGTAAGAACATTGGAAATCCATTTTCCTTTTACTTAAAATTGTGATAGAGCTTTTTAGAGAAGGTACAATTGTTGTTAATATTACGTTATTATAATTGCAGGTCGTACCCTAAGTCACTCACATTGGAAATCCACCATGGCGGGTGCTTTACACCAATACCTAGCAGGTCTTACGTTGGTGGACATATATCATCATTTAATGTTGATGACATTGATGAGTTTTGTTTGCATGACCTTAAAGATATGGTAGTTAAACTGGGTTATGGTTTTTGAAACTTAATGTACTACCATTTTTTGATATCAAGATTAGGCTTAGATTATGGTTTGCACCCTTTGAATGTTGATGCTGATGGTGATAGAGTGGCAAGTATTGGGTTAAGGACTATAGATCATTTGGTTTATGTTGAACGTTGAAAGTAGTATCTTTGTTACACCTAAGAAGGAGTTTTCAATAGCAGTTGTAACTCACTTAAGAAAATGTTCCATCGAAAATTGATAGCAAGTCCTGTGTGAATTGAATTTAACACCTATGTGTCATAGGAATTTGACAAAAGAGTGGGAACATGTTAGCTCTAAGTCATTAAGCTTGGTTACATGCAATGAACAAAATGAGTAAAAAAGCTTCTAGATATGTGGACAGCCACCAAATTGTGTAGAGTGTGCTGATGATCCTTTTGAAGATCTTGATGAGATACTAGGTGACTATGCAAACACTGGGAAGCAGATCACTGGGGATGAGATCACTGGGAAGCAGATGGTAGTTCATGTAGGTAACAGTTCTACAGTCGATGATGTGCTTGACTTGGAGATGCTATTTGAGACAGAAGGGGTTGGTCCTATTGGAAAAAAAAAAGTTTCAAAGAAGTGGAGGTTTGATGAGACAATGAATCAGAAATAAGAGAGTATACAGAAGCAGATTTTACAAGTGGTAGTAATTCAGCGGTTTGGATTATGATCCAGAGCAAGATGAAGTGTTTGATGATGATGAGCATATAGTTGAAGATGTTCATGTGAGTATGAATAATTTTTGTTTCACTGCAGACCCTAAACATGATTTAAGTATAGGTGTTGTTGAGGTTCAGGAAGATGATCTAGATGCCATTGATTATGACTCATTTGGCTGTTGATTGATGATGGATGAGTATGAAAAAGGAGAATTCAACTCTAGGGAATTAAGACGAATAGGCAACAAGCATAAGGAAAGGGTGACAAGAAGGTTAGGCTGCATTCAGTTGAAAATATGAGAAGGTTAATAATGGTAAAATTGATAAAGAAATGGTGAGAAGACTTAGATGTGAAGGAACAATTCCTAGCATTGGTTCCCTTATGTTGACTATTGAAATTGATATGGGCAACAAATGAATTTTAGACAACAAAAGGTGGTTCAGTATTGAGAGAAACAACAATAAGTAAACACGCAGAATATTTTGGGCAAAAGACAAAACATGTCAGGGAAGGTAAAAAAAGGTCAATAAACAAAAGAAAGTAGATAGATACTCATGCCCTTAGACAATGCTTGTTGCATATACTAATGAAGATAGATGGGAAGTAAGAACATTAATTGAAGATCACAACTGCTTACAATCCAGAGAAATTAAAGTGTGTACATCTAGGTTTCTTTCAGATCATATTATCAAATCACTTGCTACAAATCCTGATATTCCTGTGAGGGCAGTTCAAGATCAGATGTAGAAACAATTTGATGTGGGGGTCTCAAAGATGAAAGCTTTTAGGGCAAAGAGAATTGCAACTGATAAAATGACCGGCAGTTACAGGAGCAGTATTTACTGCTTAAAGAATATGCCCAAGAATTGATTAATCAAAATCCAGGCACAACTGTTAGGATTGATGTACAACAAGAACCTAATCCAGAGTCTATGACAAGAACTTTTAGAAGGGTGTATATGTGTTTGAGTTACTGTTCACGTATAAAAAATATAAAAAATAAAAAATAAATTTACCAACACCACTTTACTATATAAAGTCGACATCATTTTATACAAAATCCAAGGCCAAAAAGGCGAAGACGTATCATTAGTCACCCTAGGATAAACCGTCGGCAAGTTAAACGTCATCAAGGAATTGAGACCCGTACCAATGACATTCTACATCAAGATAACAAATTGACTTAGTGTAACACCCCCAAAATTAGGTAGCAGCGGAATGGTAACATTTGGGGTGCTACGTTAAAGTACAACAAACAAGATATGGGAAACGACCAAAAATGGACGTTTTAAGATAATATTTCATTTATAGCAAAATATCAGAGTTAATACATTAGGTCCCATAAGTTTTAAAAGTCATAAACCTTCTTAATTAAACAAAAGCTTCATAATACCAAAAGATGACTTAAGTTTTTAAAGATAATAAAAGTTACATAAACTTTAGATAAAACACATAATCCGTCTTCATTGATATCCGCCACGGCTCCCGTCCAATCTTCATACTCTAGGACCTGAAATTACATGCTAAAAGTCAACACAAAGGTTGAGTGAAATCATAGGTTTATCAGTAAAAAAAAATGTAGACCACAAGATCAAAG
>BQNB010017508.1:0-69825 GCA_026074375.1 Tanacetum coccineum
AAGCAAAAGGAACCTTATGGCAATAAGCCCTATACCTACAAGAAGCTTGACCTCCAAACTACTAAAAACATCAATCAAAAAGTACTTTGAAATCTAAATAAGCTACGAAAAATTAAATTGAAAATACTAGTTCAGACAAACTACTACTTTTTTTTGTTCGGGTAGGGAATGCTTTTTCCAAATGGAAAGAGGCATAAGATTTATGCTCGCGCCAAGATCGGCCAAGACGTAACATACATTCATTCTCGGGAAATCACATGGAATAAGAAACTTGTCGGGATCTCCAAGCTTTTCGAGAAGCTTTTTAAGGAGCATCGCCGAACAATTCTCGTTCAACGGTATCTTAGCTAATTCAAACAACTTTTCCTTATTCATGAGTAAATTCTTAATCGTAGGGGCAAATCTTGGCATCAAAAGTAAAGCGTCCGCGAAGCTAATATCGAAGCACAAATCTTGAATGATTTGAGAGATCTTCTCCATTTGATTCGAAGCTTTTTCACGAAACTTTTGATCATTAAGTCTCGAAGGATGTGGAATATTAGGCTTAGGTAAAGTCTTCGGAACATCGGGTTCCAGAATCGGAATGGGGTTAACCGGAGGTGGGATGTGAGCGGTACTTCCTTGGAAATTATTTTGCTCCTTATCCGTTGTCTCCTAGGTTTCTCGTTCTACTACCTTTTTGGGAGAAGGATTAGTAGGAATCGAGGGTCCCTCATAAGCAACACCACTTCGAGTAGTGATTGCTTTCATCTCACCCTTTGGGTTAGGAATAGTATTACTCGGAAGAGTACCCGAAGTTGAGGCTTGGTTTTGGAAAAATCCACTTAACATATTTTGCAAATTATTTTGAAAAGCATTTTGTTGATTCATCAAGACGGTTTGTTGAGTCTTCATTGTATTTTGAATTTCATTCTTAAATTCTCCTTTCAACGAGTTGATTTGACTTTGCATGTTTCTCATTATTTGATCATTAGATTTCATATAACTTGAAAACCTTGATTTCCATGAAAATTATTTCCCCGATTAAAATTATTCCCTTGACCTTGATTTTGATTATACCTATTTTGACCATTTTGTACCGGATCAAAACCGGGTGGTGCCATATGGTTACTAACACGGTTTGGAGGAGCTACTTGATTGTAAGTACCCGTTGCCGCACAAACACTAGATTGATTGCTATCGGTATTAGGACAATTATAGTAAGCATGAGCACCACCACAAGTAACACAAGGTTCCTCAACCGCTTTAACCGTAGTGGGAGTGACAACTTTCTTAGAAACAATCTCAACTAAGGTCAAAATTTGGTCCGCAAGCTTATCAATTCTCTCATCCGGTTTACTAAAACTTTCCCTAGAAGTCGTATTCATCCTAGAAACATTTGACTTGTTTCGTGAATAAAGAACTTTTGATTTATTCTCAATTATGTTCAAAGCCTCTCTAGTAGTCTTACTCAAAAGATTTCCACCCGCCGCGGCATTTAAGGAGTCTTGATCGTTATCATTTAAACCGTTATAGAAAGTAGCTATTTGGGTTAACTTCGTAAATCCGTGGTGGGGACAAGCTCTAAGCATTTCCTTAAATCGTTCCCATGCTTCACTAAATGTCTCCTCGAATTTTTGGGTAAAATGAGAGATTTTATTTTTTAAGTGAGTGGTCTTTGAGGGAGGGAAAATTGATTCACGAATTTGGTTACGAGATCCTCCTAAGTCAAGATATAATTAGGAGGTTCTTTATCGTACCAAACTCTAGCGGCTCCCTCGAGCGAATATGGAAACATCATAAGTTTAATCACATCATTAGGCACATCCCTAAATTTCAAAGTCGAGGTAATCCTTTTGAAATTGTTAATATGAGTGTGGGGATTTTCCCTCTCAAATCCATGAAATGGGCTAGCTTGAACTAATTGTAGCAAATTCGTCTTAATCTCAAAATGATCCGCATTATATTCCGGTATGACGATAGCTTCTCCATACCCTTCCGTGGGTGCTCGGAGTAGCTCTTCCATTGTAAGTTCCGCCATTGGTGCAACTTCAACGATAATACGAAGCTCGGGTTCGACTATGTTTGGAGCATGTCTTCTATTTTGACGTCTCGGATTTCGACAGTCTCAGAATCGGTAACGGAGTAAATATTTAGAAAATAGGATTTTTTAGTGGCGCATGCACTAAACAAAATCACGTGGACGAGAAATATTATACAATAAATATTTTTGTTTATTCCGAATAATCAACAAACTTTAGGGTAACTCCATTAAGTGAAATTTGCAATGAAGGTGGACGTTTCTAGTGGGAGCGAAAATCGCCTTAAAACGTTTGTCCATTTCGGGTAGTAGTTCCTTGGAAAAACCCTCCTAATAGCTTTATTTCACAAAAAGAGTGCGCCTTTTAGTAAGTGACACAAGACGATTACTTTTTTTTGAATATTTGGATTGGGAACTTATTAATGGATATTCACAAATTCTCTAGTAAGAGAATTAGATTGCTTGTGTATTTTAGTATTTAAGAGAAACACAATAAAAATTGAAAAATCCGGAAGAGCAAATACTTTTGTATTTTTATTTATTTATTAACTTCTATATATAGTAAAAAGAAAAAGAAAAATATTTTTTTACTTTTTTATTTTTTTTATATTGTTTTTATTTTTTTCAAAAGACCTAACTATCGAAGACGAAAGGTTCTCCAAATCATGATCGACAAATTCAAACGAGAGAATCTTAACACAATTCCCCGGCAGCGGCGCCAAAAATTAGATATACGTATAATATATGTAAGCATAAGAAATTCACTAGAAACCCTTGAGGACAAAGATTAAAAGGAAAATCTACACAAAATATCGTACATTAACCGGTAAGTGTTCACCGGGTCGTTTATACCCCAAGAATTATGAATTGAAACTCCGTTTTTATTTGGACAATGATTTGAATGTTTTCAAATCTTGTGAAATGGTTTTCTATTTATTCAATTAAAAACACATAAAAAAAGCAAAAGAAAGTAATCGACTAAACAATCAAGCAATTAAAACTTAAAAACGAAGTTTTTAAACAAAATAAATGTACGAAAAATAATAAACTTTGAATTAAAAATCTAAAAAAATTACTAAAATAGCTTAAGGTGCAAGGAATGCAGGAAAAATACAAACTCAAAAATTGCTTAATCAAATAAGCTGGGAAAAATCAAATTAGCACTCGAAGTGCTTATAACTAAAAGAGCCCAAAAAGATGTTAAATAAATTTTGAAAACAAAATAGAACAGAAAAGACCCATGGGCACGTTGGTTTGGTGTGTGTGTTGTGAGGCGTTGGTATGTAAAGTATAGGTCACAGGTTCGAACATGTGGCTTATCTTTTTGCAAATTTTTTTATTTTTCAAATCTTTTTTCACAAACTAATAAAACATCTAAAAATAAGAAATTTTTTGCAAAAGCAACTTTTTGTGAAAACCTCTAAATAAGCTAGAAAAGTGCTTAACAAACATAAAGATTTTACTTAAGACTTATTGCTTTTTAACAAAACTTAAGGAGACTTAAAAACTTGAGTAAGCTCAAACTAGTACTGATTAAGCTACTACTCTCCTACAACTAACCTAATAAGCAAATCTAAGCAAGAATGAAGCAAAAAGAATAAGCCATAGCTGGAAAAGCCAAATAAGCATTTTTACCCAAAACTGATTTCAAAACAGACAAACAAGCAACTTTGAGCTTAAATTTCAGCAAACAAACAGATCCTTATGGTTATAAGACTTATACCACTAAAAAGTTCATCCTCCAAACTACTTAAAACAGCAATTAAAAATTAGTTTGAAAATCAAATTCACAAAGAAAATGCTAATTGAAAAAGGTGATGCAGACAGACTAACTATATTTTTTTTTGGTTTTTTATGAAAAGACAAAGTATAAACTATAGGCTCAAAAACAGATAAGCTAATAAGCTAAATTCTACAAAATAAGCCCTAACAGATCTAGATTATCCTATGAACTAATTGTGCACCAAGTTTTAAAAGCTAAATCCTACTTTAACTAGCTGAATTTTTAGACTAAAAATAGCTATAAAACCTATTTTCTTGCTGATGCATTTGACACTTTGATAACCAAAACTCAAAATCATAAGTGCAGACCTAAGAACTTGATTTCATCTTCATTTAAAGTCCAAAACAAGTTCAAATAAAGCAATGAAAACAGCTATAGAAGATTAGAACTCCAAATGCTTATGAAACTGAGCTTATGCTAACAGATTTTAACAACTACTCACTAACTTGATTAAAACTTGATTTGTCCTACAAAAACCTTAAATCCTAACTTAATAAACCTAAATATGAAATGTAAATTCAATTTAAAGAACCAAATGGTCCTTAGCAGTACTAACTCAAGTTAATACTGCTTGAACCAAACACCCCTTTAAACTACTTATATCCATATTTAGCTTATAAGATAGAGAAATAAAGCTTAAAAATCAGATACCAGATACTACAAAGCTTAAAACAGACCTATTAAGCATATTTCAATAATCAAATAAGCTATAACTATAAGCCAACATATTATGCTACTATTTTGTTTTTCAACTTTTTAATAACAAATACATGTAAACTAAAATCTTTACTAATAATTGAACACAATAAGCATCATACAACTAAAATAAGCAGAAATAAGCTATTCTAAACTAAAATAAGCAGGAAATAAGCAGTATTAAGCTAAAATGCAATATTAAGCTATAAAAGTTAAAATGAAGACTTACAAAAGCCTTTGCACAAACAAGGCTTATAAATTTGCTCCAAGAGCTGATCAACATAGCTTTAGCTTATCAGAGATAAGCTAGTAAGGTCCTGGAAGCCCTTCCACAATTGGCTTCCCTTCCAAAAATAAGCTGAGGTACATTTGGGGTGAATTTTGAGTATTAATAAGCTCAGTTATGCTTTGAGAGCGTAACTAAGTATATAACTAGCTTATTAGTGAATTAGAGAGCTTACTGAGTTTTTAAGAGTAAAAATGAGCTTATTCAAACCATGAGTACAATAAGGTAAAACATGAATTTTCCTTTAACAGAATAGCAACTTAACTTTTATTGATTATAGAAACTGATTACAAACTGTTGAAAAGGAAAATTACATTAAATGAAAAGCAATAGGCTAAAACGACTTAATAAGCTAAAATTACATTCTATAAGCTAAAACTACACTAAGTCCTAATATGCCCGTGTGAGTGAGAGGCTTCCTCTTTATATAGGAGAGATGTGAAGGTTCTAGGTCCTTTAGATGTTCCCTTAGTAGCTTTAATCTTGGCCATTGATTTCTATCCAATCATTGCATCTTGATTTGTAGCCCTTGGATAAGAAGAGTCACACGGATTGCCAGCTTGACAATCCTAACTTCTTGGAGGCCTTGTGCTTCTTTTGAACTAAATTTAGTGTAAAATCCCTCATAAGTTGTGTTTCTTTGGTGTATGCGTGTCATTCCTTGTGTCAGCTCAACCAATAAGAATGTGGGAGTGACGTCTTTGCTTGCTGAGTTGGATTTTGGCACTAGAATCTTCGATGCCATGTAGGACGAGTGCAGGGAAGTGGATTTTACTCGTTGATTTTAACGCAGGGTGAATTGGGGGAGATGGTAAATAGTGAAAAATGTTTTCCCGCTTTTTATTTCTTTACTCTTTTCGTTTGACCGAGTGAATATAAGTGTTGACTTGGGATTATTTTCATATGAAAAGCATTTGGGATCGGGGAAACGATTTATGGGCCAAGTGAGGGTTTATATAAGTGTCAAATAACAATTAACGACCGTTAGTCCTTTAGACTAAAAAAGGACTAACGGTGTAATTGAATTTGGGATTTTTGGTGAAATGATTTAACATTAAAGGACATTTTGGTTAATTTAAGGATTTGTCTTCACATGAGTTGACCAAAGTTGACTTTTGTTGACTTTTGTTAACAAACAACCGGCTCTTGTGTACTCTTTCCGTCTCGTGTTTGTTTTTGCCCGGTTTTTGGCTCTTTTCTTGTGATTTTTGTAATATCCATACCTACACATCACAAAAGACAAAATACACAATATACAAGCATAATATGTTTATTTTTCATCTTTTAAGGGTCATTTTTGTTATAAAACGGATATGTGATTTCTCACATATCAATTCAATGCAATCTTCAAGATCAAGTGATTTCTGTTTGATCTGATAGAGGCACAGAGTTCTTAAATAAGACACTCCATGCATATTTCAAAGAAGAAGGAATTGAGCATCAAACATCTACCCCTCGAACACCTGAACAGAACGGCGTTGTCGAAATACGAAACCGTACTCTGGTTGAGGCTGCTCGAACGATGCTTTCAGCTTCTAAAATTCTTTTGTTCTTTTGGGCTGAAGCTATTGCAACCGCATGCTATACCCAAAACAGATCAATCATAATCTCGACACATAAGAAGACTGCATACCACATCATTAATGACAGAAAACCTTCAATTAGACACCTTTACATCTTTGGTTGCAAATGTCGCTTAACCAGTGATGGTGAAAATCTTGACAAGATGAAAGAAAAAAGGGATCCGTGCATTCTGGTGGGATACTCCACTCGATCTAAGGGATATCGAGTTTACAACAAGAGAACCCGATTGATAGTTGAATCCATACATATTAAGTTTCATGAGATTAAAGAGATGTCAGAGACGTCTATTGATAATAACACTTCAGGCCTCATTCTCTAAAAATAAAAGGCGTCAGATTATGAAAACTCTGGCCCTACTCCCTAATACAAAATGTTTCTCCTTCAGCAGATACAACAGCCCCGTCCCAACAAGAGTTGGTCTTCTATTCGGTCCTTTGTACGATGAATTTTTCACTGCAGGTACTTCAAGTGTCAACAAGTCTTCTTATCCCACCGACAATTCTACTCAACAAGACACACAACCTACAACAAATATTCAACCTTCAACAGAACTGACAACTCCAACAAATGTAAATGCTGAGGAAAACAACATTAATCAAGCAACATATACACAGTTCCAACAAGATGAATTTATCTATCCTTTTTGTACACTGGTATGAGAAATTGCTTAGTCTTCCTCACGTAATATTGATAATTCAAATATGTATACCTTCTATCAACCACACAATTCCGAATACCGATGGACCAAAGATCACCCGCTAGAACAAGTTCTTGAAAATCCATCCAAGCCAGTGCAAACAAGACGACAACTTGCAATAGATCTTGAAATGTGTATGTTTGCGCTCACCGTGAGTACAGCTGAACCGAAAAACATTAAGGAGGCAATGGTTGATTCAGCATGGCTAAAGGTAATTATAACACCCCCATTTTGACAAATATAGCAACAGAAGCTAATCTGGGTTATTATTTCATAGTATAACAATCATAATCATAGAAAATGAATCGTAAAGAGACGTTTTTGGAAAATTTAGTTATCATTCATTTATTCATCAGAGTTTTTACAAAAGAGAGGTCCCAAAATCTAAAAACCTAAAGTTTAAATGATAACAGTTTATCCATCTTCAAGTCTGTGCCACTTCGTGCCAGGTGATGCTCAATTACCTGAGATAAACATGCTAAAAAGATCAACACAATGGTTGAGTGAAATTCATAGGTTTATGTTAAACAGTTTGAATACAAGTTCAATAGTGGGTTACGTTGTTATACACCCATAAGTGTAATAATTGCAATTAGTACAATTATTATAAAAAACAGTATTATTTCCCTAAGCTCATGACACCGAGACCTTGAGATAAACAATAATCACAAGAAGTTGCCAATTGGTCCTTTCAACACACCGCATAGTGATTCAAATGAAAGGTGTTTGGTTACCCAGAAAGTATAGTAACTCCAACGGGAGTTTTAGTCCCAAATAGATCTATTCACAGCATTCTCGCTTACTCCGAAAAGTAATTAACGGTTCATGATAATGGGGTCTTAATGGCAAAAGTAAGGACTTAGGCAATAATATATCAAGATAGCTTACAGTTGGAAAAAACACTCGTATTCATGGTTTATAGCATGTCTCCCCCTCGCGGGTTTATGAAAACATTAGAAGATTTAAAATGTGAGGCTATGAACTCACCTTAACAGGGAAAATCTGATTGATGGCAAAAGTATATCAAGTGAAAGTAACGGCCTCGTCATGCAACCTGGGGTATTATGTCAAGTCTTAGTGTGATGGTTTATGTTTCAAAACTTCATAAAGTTTACCGTATTACTTTGATTTATTAATTTATGGAAATATTGTATCACTGTTCGGGCTATATGTAGTATCATTTGAGGAGTCAGGGCACTTTAAATCGTAAACCCAACAAACTTGTCAAAACAAATACCCAAATGGAACCCCTCACATAAAATTCCCTAGTAACGTGATACGATAAGATTTTAAGTTTCTTCAAAAGCTAGTCGATGATAAGTTACGTTAAATATATAACGTAATTGTTTTATAATGCGTCGATCGTTGATTAATAACGATAAATGTGTCGGTTTTTAATAAAATCGAGTTTTATAATATTAATATATATTTTTATAATTTATATAAAAATATTATATCTTATATTTTTTAGTTTGTAAAAATGACAATATATACCCTTGATTTATAAACTTTTACAAGTTTTGTCCTTTATATAATAAGTATATATATATATATATATTAAACCTTTAACTTTGAAATTTTGCAAGATAGGTCCTTATGGTTATAACTTTAGGAAAATGACATTTTCAGCCCCTCTAGTTATAAATTTCAGAAAGTTACGATATAGTATATGCATGAAAACATTTGCAAATCAAGTCCAAAAAGCCATGCAAACTTATTTTAGGGTTCCAAATGATATCTGCAGGTTATAGCATATTAGAATAAGCAAAAATAAGATGTTCTATCGTAACAAATATTTAGAAAAAGGATTCGTTAGCTAGAAAATCAAAATTTTTAGGGTTTTAACCAAAAAAGCATGGGTTTGTGGTTCAAGGGATCAAACAAGAGTTTATATAGAATCTAACAAGGCTAATAAAAGTTCTAAAGTAGATTATGAGCTTATGGAACAAGGTTTTGAGCTTACTTGAGCTAAAATGGGTCGAAATGGGTTGTTTGAGTTCGTAAACTAGAAACGACTTCAAGGGTTTCTTTTTCTTGATTCTTGGCTTCAATTATGATCTTAGGGCTTCACTTCTCTTCTAAGACATGGCTAGATCACAACCTTGAGAGTGTTTTGAGTTTAGACGATGAGATATGAACATATGTATGTATGCGTGTGTATTTATAGTATAGGAGAGAATTGGAGGCCAAGTTTGAGTAAAGTAGGGATCAAGTAGAGTGGAGTGGTGGCCAAGGGTTAGATAGGGTGCGTGTTGGAAGCTAGGAGGGTAGCTATGCAAGGTGTAAGGGTGCATGAGGCTTCGGTTATTAAGGGGGTAACGAGGGGGGTGACAAGAAGCCTTGCTGGCCAAGGGAGGTGATGGGATTAGGTGCCTGTAAGGTGCTTGAGTGGTTGCTTGAGGGTGCTAAGCAAGCTAGCAAGGAGGTGACAAGGTGTGGTGGTAGCTAATTTGGTTTAAAATGGGTTTAAAATGAAACTAAAGGGTGTCGGGTTGGTTTTGGTTTCGGCTTAGGGTTTTTGGTCTTAATTCGAGTTAAGGTTAGGGTTTAGGATAACTTAAGGTTTAGGATTAAGGTTTAGGATCTAAGATTAGGGTTTAGGATTAAGGTTTAAGGTTTAGGATTAAGGTTTAGGGTTTAGTTTTAGGTTTAAAATGAAACTAGGGTTTTAGGGTTTCGTTTAGGGTTTTGGGTTTTAGATTAGGATTTTAGGACGATTTAGGGTTTTAGATTTTAGGGTTTTATGAACGTCATGATTAATTGTTTGTAACCTTGTGTCTAAAGTGGAGTAAGAAACTAAGTGATTTAGGAGGTAAATTGACATAGTTTAGTTTTCTTGCATTATGACTTGTACATTGGCTTTAGAAAGTTTAATAACTTGATTTAGGAGGGAATTCTATATTGAAATGTGTCGCATTGTACTCGTTATACACATGCTTGAAGGCTTGCACATTCATTTTATATGTATACATTACATATAATTAGGGTTTTGATTTAAACGTTAATGATAAGTTGGTTTGATTATAACGTTGTAAAATGGTATGTTAAATGGATAATGTACTTGGTAAAATGATATTAAGATATAGACTTGATATATTAGGATGTTTACATGATATAAACATAGATATAGATGACATTGTTAGAGATTGCGTGAGCTCGTTTACTTTAGAGATGCAAGTTACGTTGCATAATGAGATAAAGCAAAAAATTCCCTGTAGAAAGGTGGTATATATATAGATGGATATTACAGTGCATCTAGTTTAATAGATGGATAATTAGAGTGATGAAAATTATGGGTTGCTATAGTCTCCCTCCCTTAAAAGAAATCTCGTCCTGAGATTTAGTTGGATGCCGGAGTGATGTTAGAAAACAGATGTGGATACTTGGCACGAATTTGATCTTCACGTTCCTATGTAAATTATGGTCCTCTTTTAGAGTTCCATCTTACTTTAACTATAGGAATACGACTTTGTTTTAGTTGCTTGACTTCTCGATCCATAATTGTCGGAAGTCTTTCTTGGAATGTCAAGAAGGATTGCAGATAAGCATTTCTTTAGATTAGAAACGTGGAAGGTATTGTGGACATTACTGAGCTCTTTAGGAAGCTCAAGTTTATATGCCACTGGACCAATCCATTCAAGGATTTTGAAAGGTCCAATGTACCGGGGATTAAGCTCTCGTTTTCCGAATCGGACGACACCTTTACGAGGTGACACTTTTAACATAACACGATCTCCAACTTGAAATTCTAAAGGCTTTCGTCTTACATTGGCATAACTTCTCTGTCGGTCTCTTGCAGCTTGCAAGCGTTGTCGAATTTGCACTATCTTTTCAGTGGTTTCATGGATTATTTCTGGTCCCGTAAGTTGAATATCTCCAACTTCGGCCCAGCAAACAGGTGATCTGCACTTTCGACCATAAAGTGCCTCGAATGGTGTTGCCTTAATACTGGCATGGTAACTGTTATTGTAAGAAAATTCTACTAATGTTAAGTGTTTTTCCCATCATTTTCCAAAATCTATAACACAGACTCGAAGCATGTCTTCGAGTGTTTGGATGGTTCTTTCACTCTCCATCGGTTTCAGGATGATATGTTGTACTCATGTCTAATTGAGTACCCAAAGCACTTTGTAATGATTGCCAGAATCTGGACGTGAAATGACTGTCATGATCCGAGATGATAGATATTGGTACTCTATGCCAGGAGTCTATTTCCTTTATGTACAATCTTGTAAGGGTTTCCATACTATCTGTCTCTCGGGGTGCGGATTTGGTAAGGCGATCGACAATGACCCAGATTGTGTCATGTCCGTTTGAGGTTCTGGGCAGTTTTGTAACGAAGTCCATTATTATTCTCTCCCACTTCCACATAGGAATCTCCGGTTGTATCAGTAAGCAGGATGGCTTCTGACATTCTGCCTTAACTCTAGAACATGTCAAACATTTGCCACCATATTCAATGATGATTGCCTTCATGTTAGGCCACCAATAGAGTTTCTTTAGATCCTGATACATCTTGTCAGAACCTGGGTGAATGGAATACTTTGATTTATGGGAATCATGCATGATCAAGTCTCTCAGATTACTAAAAAGTGGTAACCAACTTTGGTTTTTAATACAACGAGTTCCATTAGGATATATTTCAAATGCTTTGTTCATTCCTCGTAAGTTTTCAGCCTTGATGTTTTCTTCTTTGAGTGCTTCATTTTGGGCTTGGAGGATTTATGATGGTAATTTTGGATGAATGGTCATAACTAATGATCTAACTCGGAGTGGTTTGATTCGTTCCTTCTGGCTTAAGGCATCTGCTATGACATTTGCCTTTCTAGGATGGTAGCGAATTTCACAATCGTAATTTGCAAGCAATTCTAACCAACGTCGTTGTCTCATGTTCAACTCTTTCTGATCAAGGATATGCTGAAGTCTTTTATGATCAGTGAACACAGTACATTTGGTGCCATACAGATAGTGTCTTTAAATTTTAAGAGTGAACACTACTGCTCCTAATTCGAGATCATGAGTGGTATAGTTTTCTTCGTTAGGCTTAAGTTGTCAGGATGCCTATGCAATAACCTTCTCTCTTTGCATTAACACCGCTCCCAGACCTTGATGGGATGGATCACAGTAACAATAAAATCATCATTTCCTTCTGGTAATGCTAAGATTGGAGCTTCACATAGCTTCTGTTTTAGCAGTTGGAAGGCTGACTCTTAGTCTTCGCCCTAGATATACTTCTTGTTTTTCTGTGTTAATTCAGTCAAAGACTTTGCAATCTTTGATAAATTTCTGATAATAGCCAAAAAGTCTTAAGAATTGACGTATTTTTATGGGTGTAGTAGGAGATGTCTAATTATTAACTGCTTTAATCTTGGCGGGGTCAACATGAAGTCCTTGACTATCAATTAAGTGTCTAAGAAATTGCACGATACGAATCTAGAAATCACACTTGGAGAACTTGGCATACAACTTCTCTTTCTTGAGTAATTCTAGGATTATTCTCAAATGATTTGCGTGCTCTTCTTTGTTACGAGAGTAGATGAGAATATCATCGATGAACAATATCACAAATTTATCCAAATATGGTTTGCATACACGGTTCATGAGATCAATGAATACAGCAGGCGCATTAGTTAAACCAAATAGCATCACTCAAAATTCATAATGTCCGTATCTTGTTCTGAAAGTAGTCTTGGGAATATCTTCATCCCTTACTCTCAGTTGATGATATCCTGATCTTAAGTCAATTTTCGAGTAGACACTTGAACCTTGAAGTTGGTCAAATAAGTCATCAATCTTGGGTAATAGGTAACGATTCTTTACAGTAAGTTTATTCAACTCTCGGTAATCGATACACATTCTGAAAGATCCGTCTTTCTTTTTAACAAATAAGACAGGAGCTCCCCAGGGTGAAGTACTTGGTCGGATAAAACCTCGTTCTGATAACTCTTGAAGTTGGTTAGATAGTTCCTGCATTTCTGAAGGAGCTAATCTATATGGTGATCGGGCTATAGGTGCCTCTCCTCGAATTAGATCGATTTAGAATTCTACTTGGCGAACGAGGGGAAGGCCAGGTAGATCTTCAGGAAAAACTTCTAGGAATTCTCTGACTATTAGGATATCTTCTAGTCTTTTCTCGTCCGACTTCTTCTCCATTACTTGGATTATGAAAACTTGACATCCTCGGGATATATATCTTTCAGTTTTTATACAGGATATGAGATTTAGTCATGTTTTACTTTGATTACCTCGGATGATCAAAGTTTCACCGTTGATTGGGATGTGGATGACTTTCTCGTCATAGATAATTCTACCGAGTTTGATCAGCATAAGATCAATTTTATAAGGTTGGTTTAACAAGGTCAGTGTGTAACCTTGAATAATGGTGTTTGTGCTCACTAGGTTTCTGTCAGCCATTTTGATATCGTAAAAGGTATCTATTGTAATGCGTAGGATATTTAGCATAGAGGCAAGAGATATGGATACGAAGCTTTTATCGGCTCTAGAATCAAATAATACTCTAGCTAGATGTTGGTTTAGAAGGAACATACCCATGACTACGTTCGGGTCTTGGTGAGCATTCCTATCCCTCAGCATGTAGGCTCTTCCCTGGGCATTGTTGTTGGTGGTCTTTCGGCACTGATTTGCATAATGCCCTTTCTCTCCACAGGCATGACAAGTAACTGTCACTGGTAGCAGATTACTTCCAGTGGCTGGCCCTTTGTTTCTGCAGTTCTTGGTCAGATGGCCCACCTTGTTGCAAGTATTACACTTAACAGTGCAAGGTCCTATGTGATGCAGAGTGCATTTCTTACACAAAGGACGGTTTCTAGTATACCCATTGTTTTCAGTTGGAGTGACAGCATAAGACCTGAAGGTTTCCTGTCTTCTGTTTTGTTGTGGTTGGTGATTATTGTAGCGGTTGTTGGTGTTGGTGTTACGGTAGTTGTTGTTGTTGAAAGTTCTTCTGTCGTTAAACTTTCATTTGTGATCACTTGATACTTGCACCGGAGTGTGCTTTGTTACCTGATCCATTAGCCTTTGGGCTATGTTAATGGCTTCCTCTAGAGTTTGAGGTTTAGAGGCGGTAACATTCCCTTCAATACTTCGAGGCAATCCCCCGATGAAAACTTCTATCATTTTCTCAGAATCTGGCACCATAGTGGGACACAAGGTTGCCAATTCCTAGAATCTTCTCACATATGTCTTGAGATCATTCCTCTTCACAATTATATGGTAAAATTCGTCTTCCATCTTCTGGACCTCAGTTCGGGGACAGTACTTCTTTATCAAAAACTTTTTGAATTCAACCTAGGTAATCTTGTAAGCTTCTTCTATCCCAATAGGTTGGGCAAAATAATTACAACAGGATAGAGCTTCTTCAATTAAAGTACCAGTAGCAAACTTCACCTTGCAGTCTTCGATACAGTTGCTACGGGAAAACACTGATTCAGTTCGCTCAAACCAGCGGATAAGTCCAACAGCTCCTTCTGAACCTTTGAAGTTGATAGGTTGGCAGCTCATGAACTCTTTGTAGCTACACTGTCTTGCTACAGGAGCTTCTCTTGGTCTGGTGGTATTATCAGTATTTGCCATGTTAGCGGCTTGTGCTTCCAGAGCTGCGGAAACACTATCAGCAACTAGTTTCTTGATGGCAGCCTGAGTCATGGTTGGTGCTTCAGATGTTGACGTCCTTTTGGGAGGCATTCTATCAACATAAGACAACACGTAATAAGAATGATCACAATCATAAAATGCAATGCTTATTTTTTGAACTTTAAGCATTTTAACAATAGTGAAATTGAAATCATAGATAACCTTATTTGATATGGATTCTAACCGAAGCATCCTGATTATTATAAGTCACGGTATGATTCATAATGATCACAGAAAACGATAACTTCATGAGGAAGGGTCTTCAAAACACTAATCTTCGAACGAAACACGATAATCGTAACACACCTCCCCGGCAACGGCGCCAAAAATTGATCCGTCTCCAGATACGTATACGTAAATATATAGTATAAGGATAGGTCAATAATAGTATAGTAATATTTCCGTCGGATTTAAGAAACAAACTTTTAACCAAAGTTGTCTCAAAAACCTCCCGGGTCGTTTTCCCTCGACGAAGTGCGAATTGAGAATCGGTTAAGTCCGTGATCGCGCGTTTTGAATGGTTTCAAAGATTTTTGAATTGGTTTCTATAACTACTAATAAAAACGAATAAAACATGTAAAGCACGTAACATATAAGGCAATTAAAAATTAAACACGGAAAACAATAACGGGAATTTAATGAAACGCGACATTTAAACAAGTATTAAAACCTAAATTATCTAAAATTAAACCTAAAATGATTTTTTTTACTTTTCCTAATCCTAATTACTAACTTGTAAGAAAAAGCTAAGGAAATCCTAAACCGAGGGTGCTTAAAGTAAAAAAATGAAGAAAACGAGAACGGGAACCAAATCCCGTTCTTTAAAAAATGAATTTCTTAAATTTTAACCCTACGAAAGTAAATTTAAATCCTAAGCCTAAAATATGATAAAAGAAAATTTTATAAAAAAGAATTTTATTTTTTTGATTATTTTTCTATTTTTTATGACTTTTTAAAGTTTTTAACTAAATAAATGCAAGAAAAATGTAAAACTATGAATTAAAATTCTAAGAAAATTACTAAAAATAGATTAAGCTACAAGGAATGCAGGAAAAATACTAACTAGGAAAATGCTTAAATGAATAAGCCCAGAAAAAGCTACAAAGCACGCGAAGTGCTTATTATAAAAAGAACTCAAAAAGGTGTTAAAACAAATGAGTGTGCACCCTTGGACGTAAAAGTCCCAAGGGCGCAGTTGGTTTGGGTGTGTGTGTGTAAGGTTGAGGAGGGTAGAGGTCCAGGGTTCGAGCCTTGCTCACCCTGGATTTCCCCTCTTCCCTTTTTTTATTTTTGCAAAAACTTTTAAAAACAAAGTTATAAAACAGCTTAAAACTAGCAACTTTTGTTAAAACAACTTTTATTTTTACTTAAGCAATAAGCTAGAAAATAAGCTTTAAGGTTGACAGATTATGACTTAAAGGATAAAGGCTTTTTCACTAACATAAACACTTAAACTTTTTTAAAACATTTTCTCAAAGTCTCAAATGCACTAATAAGCTAAAATAAGTTCTAACCAAATCAAATAAGCTATAACTATCCTAAAACTACCCTAATAAGCTACTTGAACTAAACTTAAGCAAAAATGATAAACCATAAGCTATAAATTCCAATTAAGCACAAGACAGAATGGCAAAAATGTCACTTAGGCACTGTTGAGCTATTTTAAGCACTCAAACATAACATTATGACTATAAGACTTATAATTCCTTAAAGCTTGGATAAAACACTACTTAAAACAACAATCAAAAACTATTTTGAAAATTAATTAAGCAAAGAAAAAGCCAGATTAAAAAGCTACTTATGCTGATTTACCTATATTTTTGATTTTTTTAAGAGAAGACTTAATAAGTTAAATACTGACCCTATTAAGCTATGGATAACTAAATATCAACCTAATAAGCTAGTTTAAACAAAAATTAAGCTAGAAAACTAAAGCTATAAGCTAAAAATCACAAATAAGCTTTTTGTCAGAAAACTGTTAACCAAACAGTCCATAAGGGCAACTTTGAGCTTATTTTTCAATAAGCTAAAGGATCCTTATGGACTTTTGGCTTACAACAGCTTAATCCTTGACCTATTAGCTACTTAAAACAACTTTTGAAAAGTATTTTGAAAATTAAATAAGCAATGAAAAAGCTGAATGAAAAAGCTAACTATTCTATTTTTAAAATTTTCAAATCTTAATGAAAATGACAAAGTGCTGATTTTAAAGCTAAAAACAGATAGTTAAATAAGCTAGATTTTGAAAAATAAGTTCAAACAGATTGAAAGTGAATTAAAAACTTCTTGTATACTAAAGATTAAGACCTAATAACTACTATAACCCTCTGATAATTGAACTAGAAATTGGCTACTTGTCTATAATCCTATCTGATGCAGTTTGCACACAAAGGACCCAAATCCAAATTTAACAAGTGCAGGCTATAAGGCTTGGATTCCTACAACTTTTAAAATACTTACTAATAGTCAAAGCGCATAACAACAACTAAAAGTAACTTTGAGCTTAAAATACCTAAGAGACAAAACAGATTCAACTATTGCCTTAAACAACTACTAACTTACTTTGATTAAAACTGATTACAACTAACACAGACCTTAAAACTTGGATTCATAAACTCAGAAATGAAGTTTAAAGTTGTTTTAAAAGACCAAAAGGCTATGGACAGTACTAACTTAAGTTAGTACTGCCATAAGCCAAACACCCCTTTAAACACTTTATTCCTATTTTTAGCTTATGAATTTGAAAGTTAAGGTACAAATGCAGATTCCAAATATTAATAAATTTTATTAGAACTAAAGACAGATTTAAGAGCTAAATAAGCGAACTAAATAAGATACTAATCCTACGCACTTATTTTTTTGGGTTTTGCACAGTTTAAAAGGGACTAATGACAACATATTATGAAATATGCGAAACAATGAACTCAAATAACATTTAACCACTAAGATAAGCAAGTTTAAGCTAAGATTAACAAAAATAAGCTACAAACAAACAGATTAAGCTCAAATGCAGATTATAACTAGAATGTAAATTGACAGAATAGAAAATAGAGAAATGTAAAAGGAAAAGTACCTCCACCTTAGCTAAACAGAGGTGAATGCTCACTTGAGCTTAATCTACAAGCTCCAGCTTATCTTAGGATAAGCTGGTGTGGTCTTGGAAGCCCATCTAGTTCTGGCTTCCCTTCCATTAAATGCTTTGGTAAATTTAGGAGTGGTTTTGAATGACAATAAGCTCAGTTAAGCTTTAAGAGCTTAACTGAGTATCTAACTAGTCTTGAGTAGTGAATTAGACAGCTTATTTAGATCTTGTTGAAACTTATCAAACCATATTGCATTTTAAGTAAAATAGATTGAATCACAAGATTATTAAAAGTAAACTGCAAATTTTATTACTAAAATGAATTACAAAGCTTTTCAAAATGAAAATTCCAAGGACTATAATAAGCTACATTACAAAAGTCCAAAAGTTACTTCTACACTGCTCCTATACCTAATTCCTACTCCTAGATATCTCCTGTGAGTGAGTGAAGCTTCTTATTTATATCCATAGGGAGAAGGATCTAGACTCATACACGCTCCCTTTGATCTTGACCTTTAATTCCTTCTAATCATTGCTTGCTGATTTATGTCCGTAGAAGAGAATGTACACACGGATTGCCCCCGACTGGCAATCCAATTTGTTGGAGGCTGTGCTTCTTACATTGTTATTTGTAGTGTAAAATTCCCCTTTTTGGTGTGTTAGTTTGAATCCGTGTGTCATTCCCTTGAGTAAAATTGACCAATCATAGTATAGAAGTGACGTTTTGGCTGTTGAGTTGTCACTTGGTACTAAGAATCTTCAAGGCCACGGGGACGAGCCTTGGAGAAGGTTTATTACCTTTAAATTGAGTCAGATTTTGGGCAGGGTAAAGTGGGAAGACAATGAAAGTTAAAACCTATTTTCGCGCCTAATTTTTACTTTTATACGTTTGATTGTTTGACTGAGGTAAAGGGAGGGTTAACTTGGGCTTATAAGGGTTTTAGGCTGGTGTTTATCTTGGGCTCGGTTAAATGGTTTAAACAAAAAAGGTTTGAGTTTATATTTGACACTTAACGACCGTTAGACTTTTAAATAAAAGGACTAACGGTGTTATACATTTAAGGACTTTTTGTGAATTTGATTTAACAATAAGGGTTGTTTTGGTGTTTTAACGGTTTTGTCCTTTTGTGAGTTGACCAAGGTTTGACCATTGCTGACTTTTTATTGACCATATGTTTGAATAGAAAAAACTTCCAGGCTCTATGTGCACTCGATCCTCCGTGTTTGTTTAGGCCGTTTTTGGCTGTTTTCTTATGATTTTGCAATATCCGTAACCTACACAATGTCACAAAAGAACAAAATACACATATACAAGTACATTTATGCACATTTTCATCTTTTTAGGGTTTGTTTTGATATAAAATGGATATGTGATTTCTCACATATCAATGTATGACTCATCTTTGACATTTTTGGAAAATACTGTTTATTCAGGCGACTTTTCCCGTTTGGAACGAACAAATCATAAAGATTATTCCCAACTCGTCATAATCAAAAGTCTGATTAATCGCTTAATTTTGATCAGACTTTCTTGACAAGACGATTGTTTCGTCAGATTTCAGGGCAACATTACAGCAAGATTATCATTATAACAACCTATAGCATACAGACGAGGATTCGCACTTTGAGCTTTCTTGAGAACTCAGTTTTGCAAAACTCGTTTACATTACGATTAAGCATATTTCATTGTTTGAAATATTGACCAGTTTTATATGCAAAATCATCCAAAACCTGACTTTGTTTTCTAATCAATGTACCTTAGCAAGTTCTGTATCTTCACGAGTTTTGTAAAGCTTAATCATGCCCTACTTTTTCTTATGTGACATTATGAAATGGTTTCTTAATGTGCAAAAAGCTCCTTTTTCATATCCAAAATCGTTTGATTTAAATCATTTATCTTTCGAGTATATTCATTAAATGACTTTTCAGATTCCATTTTGTATGACATTAAATCCCCTTTAGCTTTTGCAATCAATTTCCACCTTTGACGCATAATTCACATCATGATGCCTATTAAGTTTAGCTTGGAACTTCTTAAGGTCTTTGAACATCAACTGATTTTAATCTAGACAGCTTCATTGTTTGGCTTCTTTGAAATGGTTATTTAATGATTCTAAACTTTTATTTTTGTTTTGAATCCTCAATTTACCTTTCACTATATCAACTAAGGCCTTGTTTGATGTTTTCAAAAATTTATTACGGTTTTTGCTGTCATCAATTTCACATTTTAGTTTCTCAATTAAAGAAGCAAGCAAATCACGTTCTTGATCAAGTTCATCAGTGTCATCCTGGTCATCCTGATCTCTATTATAACATATATCCAATGAATCAATAATGATATTGGTGTCACCTTGGTCCTCCAGATATATGTCATTAACAGATTCAGGTTGCTCAAGATGTTCATTTTCAATGGCAAACACATTATATGATTTCATATTTTGTTTGTACCTATGCAATGGTTCAACAACAAAGATGGGTCCAAATGTCAACAGGGCTGAAGTAACCTCTTGAATCTATGCCATGTACATATAAAGTGCTTCCAATTCCTGATCGTCAGACTCATCATCAGTGTCATCCTTCCAATCAGCTTGCTCTGCATTCAACTGAACCCCATCTTCCTCTTGCTTACACAATAACATATTTTCCTTGTGATAAGCTGCATCCTTTACTCGTTTCGGTTTCTGACATTCCCTTGATACCGGTATCATTGCTCTTGTTGATTTTTAGACTTACATATATATTTTATATTTTATTATATTATATATATATATATATATAGTGTAAAAACCTTCAATCACAACTTCTAAAAAAATGCAATGTTTTTCAAGAGTTGTATAACTTCTGAAAAGTTTATCATACGTTTCTTTTTCAATGAAATCTTTCTTGTTGAGAAGCTCAGACTCAAGTTTGAGACACTTTTGACATTCATGCACATTGACAGAAGCATTACCCACAGAAGAATTCACAACAATATTCACAATATCTTGAAAAATGATTTGTTCCAAGAGTCGATCATTCTCATTTAAAACTTGATTCTTTTTAACTTCAAAAGTTTTTGACTCTAAATGATGTTGGTCTACAGCCTGTTCCATTTGGTTAAAAACAGTTTGGACTTTAGTAAGTTCATCAATTAGATATTGATCGAATTTATTGAATATGTCCTTGAGTGCTTTTACAAATGGAATAATTTCATCTCTAAAACAAGCTTTTGTATGTTCAAACCCCCACGTGCCCTCAGTGATAGCTGTGGCCGTGGTTCTTTCTTTAACAACCATGTCAAAGCCAGCAAGATGGTGTTTAAGTTTCTTCAAACTCGTATTTACCATGCTTACTTTAGGAAGTTCTTTTGGAACCTCGACTTTGGTGGGTGTACAAGAAGGACTAGGATCTAAAGAATTCATAGAATTCTGAGACCAAAAGGCTTGTTCAGCAGATAATTCAGTTTGTGGAACAAATTATTTTTCAAAATCTTGAGAAAGTTTGTTAAGAGCAGCATAATCAACTGGTTTAGTATTAACTTTCTTTTCTAAAACCATTGGATCTTGTTGTTTTAAAAGCATTTTTGAACGACTCTCTTCAGCAAGCATTAGGGTCTCTTCCGAATCAGGAATCTCAATAGCATAAGTATTCTTAATGACATTACCATCATAAAGCTTTGGTTCCAACTGCTGAGCTTTCTTCAGATAAAAAGGATTTTGAAAACCTAGAGCTTGTTTAGTGGAATGGTCATAGAAAAACTTTGGTTTTGTCAACATATGAACAGTTTGCGCTGATTGATCTCTTTTATAAACAATATTATCAAGCATTTTGATCTTCTTTTCTAAAGCAATTTCTCTATCAATGTTTCTAGATTCTTCTTTCTTAAAATCATTTTTGAGAACAGTAACTGTTTTCATTAAAGATTCTTTTTCTCGTAATTGTTCAGAAAGAGTATGTTTAAGATGATCAATCTCGGCATTCTGTTCATGTGTATCTAAAAAATTATCTGGACTTTTTATCTCAACATTTTGTCCTTCTTTCAATACTTTAACTTGTTATTTATATCTTTCAAGCTCAGCAGTTAAAGTATCATTGACACTTTTATTGTCCAGATTAATCTTGGTGCAATTAATTACTTGGGTTTTTAGTTGTTCAATCACAGATAATATTAGTGCATCTTGTTGTGCAGAGGAGTTAGAATTCTAAACAGCTGCCTGTTGTGTTTCTTTCACATACTGAGAATAAGGAATGATATTGCTATCACTGGTTATTTCAGTCTCTGAATTATTCACAACACTAGACTGTTCAGAAGACGGCATCACCTGCACACCTTGATTTATCATATTGTTATCAATATCATCTGGATTATGTACCTCAGCGAGAGCATCTGAACCATAACGGGACAAATTCGCCATGAGAGCAACTTGAGCAGTATTGAGTTCATCACAATCAGAGTCATATGCATCCAAATCATTGGCTTGATAAGCAACATTGTGGGTAATGACAGTCTGTGTGGCTTGACCTTCTGCAATTCTTGGATCTGCCAAGAATGCTAGCTCTTCTTCATGTAGAATCTGACCATTTGCTTGAGCTTGCACCAACAACACTTTATCCTTAAACCAAGTATCATCCCTTTTCCTTTTAGGTTTAGTGCATTGTTTAGACATGTGTCCTTCCCCTTTGCAGTTGTAACAAATAATAGTCATTTGTTTCCCAGAATTGCTTCCACTTGCTCTTGGAGTGTAGGTCCTAGTAGTACCCGTAGCCAAAGAAGTTTGTCTCCCCTGAACTGCTTGTAAAGTTACTCTTCCATCATTAATGGTAGCTTGTTGCCTAGAGTTTGACGAATTCCTCAGCTGATTGTTGGTAGTAGGATAGCGAGATGTGACAACCGCTGTCAAAAATGACATCATATGGTTAATGGCATCAATGGGGTCGTCACCTTGCTTAAACACTGGAACATTTAGACCTAAGTCTAGTTAGGAAAATTTAGGTTGTTGTGGTTGTTGGTTAACCGTGGGAGCATATTCCAATTGAGGGATGGATGGTGTTGGCGAATAAACATTGTGGTGAAATGATGATTGATAATCATTGGATGGATAAGTGATTGAAAGAGGTGTTGAAGATTGATTGGTTAAGTATTGTTGAGACTGATAAGGTGATCCATACTGTGAAACTTGTGGTTGAAATTGAGAGTTTTGGTATGAGTTTTGATGATTTTGATAAGGAGACTGTGTCATTTGATGAGTTGCAACTAAGGCAAGAGGATATGAGTTGCGTTTATGCATTAAACAAACTTCATTTGCATGAAATTCATGTTTTCCCAAGTAAGCATGAAGCTGATCATTGTTAGTTGTGTGCAAATCCCGAACCAGTTTGACATCAGTTACAAATTTGCTCCACTAAGGAGGAAGAGTGTTTAAAAACTTGGTATTCACTTGAAATTGTTCCAGATTCACTTTGTAGATGTTCATGTCATTGAGTAGTAGTGAAAATATCAAGTAAAAGTCACGTAGTGTTTCCCCCTTCTTATAAGCAAACTTATCGAATTCATCATATAGTTTACACTCTCTTTCCTGTTTCGTCAATGAAGTTCCTTGCATGAGAAGTTGAATTCTTTCCCAAAGTTCCTTGGCGATTCGATGATTGCTAACAAGTGCATAGACCTCTGGTGGTAATCCTTGGAGAATGATATTTGTTGCCTTGATATCACAATCAGCTTGAATTGCTTCCGTAGCAGATAACTCAGAATATTTCTTTGGTCTAGTCACTCCATTTTCCTCAATTGTAGGCCAGATGAGTGGACCATTTTCAACGGATTCAAGGATCATTCGTCCATGTTGTCTATTCATCATGTATAGCTCCATTATGCTTTTCCAAGAATCGTACATATCTTTTTCCAACATAGGTGGACGATTGTCAGCACCCGAAAGAATCGCTTTGTCAGCAAGAGTCGTCATTGAGAAATTTGTATGTTAAAAGATTACTTGTTTGATCGAACGGTGGTAGAAAGAAATTGTGTTTGATTAAGTTGTCTTTTAAGTGTTTTAATTCTTGAAACTACACGGGATTTTACAATTCTTGACAAAACCGAGAAAAACAAGTTAATGTTTCACGGGATTTTACAAGTCAAAGAAATAAACCGTATAATTTTAAAAAAATTGAGTAGTTCGATTCAAACCGACGTTAAGTTGTTCGGTTTATACAGAACTCCAGTTGTTCAGTTTACCCTACACTTTAGTTGTTCGATTTACCCTACACTTTAGTTGTTCTGTTTACCCTACACTACAGTTGTTCGGTTTACCCTACACTTCAGTTGTTCGGTTTACCCTATACTTCAGTTGTTCGGTTTACCCTACACTACAGTTGTTCGGTTTACCCTACACTTCAGTTGTTTGGTTTACACTGAACTTTAGTTGTTCGGTTTATAATGAACTTCAGTTGTTCGGTTTATAATGAACTTCAGTTGTTCGGTTTACACTGAAAGCCCAGTTGTTCGGTTGATACTTGAAGCCCAGTTGTTCGGAACACAAAAGACACATTTTTTATGGTTGTTTTGCAAAAATTCTTGTACAACTAGTGTTACTAACCCTATAAGAACAAGAAAAATGGAAACTTTAAGGTTTTTAAGTCAAAAAATTTAAAATCAAGATTTTGTTTTTTGTAAAGGTTTTCGAACACAAAAGATGAACACAAATAGTGTTTTTCTTAATTCTAAGCTTGTACACCTATATCCAAGGATACTAGATCAAATTTACCTATGTAAATGATCCTTTAGTGTACACAATAGCTTCGGAAAAAAAAAGAATCAAAGGACGATTTTTGCGAGAAAACAAACGAACCAAAAGATAAACACAAAAACTAAACACACCACTCCATGGATCTTGATACCAATTAAAGACTAATCTAATACGAAGTAGCATACTAGATGAGAGGGAAAGAGAGGTGATTCTAGAGAGAGAGTGAGTTGGATGTGTTGGAAAATTTTAGTGGAAAATGTGTTTTCACTAACTTTGGACATAGATAATTATTAGTAAATATAATTATTAAATGTAAGGCCAGGTCGAGCCAGTATATGTCCAAAACAGAGTTAGTGTGAATGAGATATCGAGTCTCAAAGAAGGAAAGTTGGAATGGAGGAAAATGGTTAAATGTCAGATTACGAGCTCGTTTGGTAACTGCAAATTAATTGCCTTACTGACATTGAATTGGCTGTTATTATTTGTTTCAAAGGTTTATAACTGTAAATTAATGGGTCATTAATTGACAATTTAATTGGCGGTTATTATTTGACTCAAAGGTTTATAACAGAAAATTAATGAATCATTATTAAGGCATTAATTGACATTGATTACATTGATTGCACCATTACACCATATGCATATGAATGTGTATAAATAGATGGCAATCTCAACTATTCCAATATACAACAAGAAAAAACACACAAGAGAGAAAATCTCCATTAACAAGTTTTCCAACACTCTTGTCGATCAGAAGTACTCTGTTTTTCGTGATATTTCAGGCAAGTATGTCAGGTCCGGCTGTACAACAGCTTTGAACGTTGTACCCTGGGAAACAGACGGCGAATCTGTTTTAAGGGAAGCGTGTCTAACACGTGCCTCGTTCCATGACCTTTTACTGTTTTCTTATTTATCGTTCATAGTGTCTGTCTTCTGCTTCTACCCCTATCGTATGTTTCTTTTATGTTATTTATATTCTGATATTTAATTTATTAAATGAAATCTGATTTATTTTAATTAAAAGTGTACATGTTTCCCTACAATCTTAAAACAGATTCGGTTAAACCGAATTAAAACACTTTGATAAATCAAATTAATATTATTAACAGATTTTATAAACTGTTTTCTGTCGAAACCAAGATTGAGTTTCATTAGGAAAAAAAAAAAAATCAGGTTTAATTAAACAATTTTGAAATTACAGAATCTATAACGATTTTAAAACATTTTGTTGGTGTGTGTTAGATTAATTTATTTTGAATCTCAGAGGATGCTTCAAATGTCACGACTCTTACACCTCTTTAAATAGGAAACATCAATAGGTCCAAATAACAAACACAACTCATTGTGTTCCCTATTGCCTCACTATTGTAACAAATATTGTCTAAACTATTTAAAGAACCTTTTCTTATAACATGACTTTCACACCATTGAAGTTGCTTATTATGAATAATATGGTAGGCTGATTTCTATTTACGCCTAAAAGTGCAAGGGACTAGAATTTTTGATGTTTTGCTATTTGTTTGGTCATTAAAATTTTACTTTTGCTCACATGACGAAGCACGAGAAACAATTATTAGCATCGACACAATCTTCCCGCGACAAATGATTTTATGACAGCTAGCTTTGATTATTTGATTGTACTTTCAACTTTTATAATATATATATATATATATATATATATATATATATATATATATATATATATATATATATATATATATATATATATATATATATGTGTGTGGGTGTGTGTGTGTGTGTGTGTGTGTGTGTATATATATATATGTGTGTATATATATATATATATATATATATATATATATATATATATATATATATATATATATATATATATATATATATATATATATATATATATATATATATATATGCTTGCGTGTGTGTGTGTGTGTGTTGTTTTGTGAGTGTGTGTATATATTATATATATATACACACATATTATATATATATATATATATATATATATATATATATATATATATATATATACACACAAATATATAATATATATATATATATATATATATATATATATATATATATATATATATATATATTGGCATTTTCTTTGCAGAACCATTTTTTTGTACAGAACCTACAGAACCACCTTTTTTACTCTTTATAATGCATGATGTACATAATATTAATGCAAAATGGCATTTTCGTAAATATATACTACTCATTTTAAAAAAATAAAGAAAAAAGAACGTACGGACGAGTATGAAGAAAACAAACAAAAAAAAACTCAAAAACTAAACACACCACTCCATGGCTCTTGATACCAATTGAAGACTAATCTAATAACATACTTGATGAGGGGAAAGAGAGGTAATTCTAGAGAGAGAGTGGGTTGGATGGACACTTAGAGAGAGAAAGTAAACATAGAAATGAAATGCATAAGTGTGTGAAAAAATGAACAACCAACCACATCTCCAAGGCATGGAGAGGTTCATAAATACTTACATGTGAACATGGGATTGGGCCTTCATGGTTTTGGACATGGACTTTAGCTAACTAGCCTAGTAAGTTTCTAAAAATTAACTTAACGAGCTAACTACAATTATCTATGGAAGTGACCGACACTTTCGTGTTCCTAACAGTCGGAGAAACACTTCTTCAAATTGGAAACATAAAAAGTACTATGAACCTGGCTTAGTTGCTTTGGGAGTTAAAGTCGGTATGCAACTGTTCCCACTTTAGCAAGTATTTTGAAAGGTCCAATATAGCGAGGGTTCAGCTTCCCCCGTTTACCGAAACGTATCACTCCTTTCCATGGCGATACTTTTAACTTAACCTTATCTCCAACTTGAAATTCCAATGGCTTACGTCTCCTATCGGCGTAGCTCTTTTGTCTATCACGTGTCTCTTGAATACGTTTCTTGATTTGGATGATCTTTTCCGTAGTTTCATAAATAATCTTTGGGCCAGTAAGCTGAGCATCCCTAACCTCAGCCCAACAGATAGGCGATCGACATTTTCGGCCGTACAATGCTTCAAACGGTGCAGCTTTGATACTCGTATGGTAGCTGTTGTCGTACGAGAATTCCACTAATGGTAGGTGTCTATTGCATCCTTTCCCGAAATCAATCGCACATGCATGTAGCATGTCCTCTAACGTTTGGATAGTTCTCTCACTCTTACCATCCGTCTGTGGATGATAAGCCATACTCATATCTAATTGAGTACCTAGAGCTTTCTGAAGAGACTGCCAAAATTAAGATGTGAATCTGCCGTCACAGATCTAGAGATTGATCGGAAAGCGGCACTCCATTTGCTCGGACCTAAATTCGTTTAAGTTAATGTCTTGTCAATTTCTCCATCGATTCATCTTCCTTCATTGGTAAGAAATGAGTAGATTTGGTGAGGCGGTCGACAATTACCCAAATTGTGTCTTGTCCAGTCGACATCTTTTGTAATTTAGTTACGAAATCCATTGTAATGTTTTCCCATTTCCATACTGGGATCACAGGTTGAACCAACAAACCAGATGGGTTTTGGCATTCAGCCTTGACTTTGGCACAAGTCAGACACTTACTAACGTAGGTGGTAATCTCAGCTTTCATATATAGCCACCAATACAGTTTCTTCAAGTCTTGGTACATCTTGTCTGATCCAGGATGAATCGAATACTTTGACTTATGCGACTCGTGCATAATTAAAGTTCTCAAGTCACCAAAAATAGGTATCCAACTTTTATTCTTCAAACATAATGTTCCATCAGCACGGGGCTCTAACTTCTTAATCATACCACCCAAATCTTTGGTTCCATAATTCTTTTCCTTTCTCGCCTCAACCTGAGCGTTTAAAATTTGCACGGGAAGGTTCAAACCAATTGTCATAACCAAAGCTCGAACTCGTAGCGGCTTAATCCGTTCCTTTCGGCTTAAAGCATCCGCCACCACATTTGCCTTTCCCAGATGATAACGAATTTCACAGTCGTAGTCACTCAACAATTCCAACCATCTACGTTGTCTCATGTTTAACTCCTTCTGATCAAGAATATGTTGCAAGCTCTTAAGATCAGTGAACACAACGCACTTCGTACCGTACAAATAATGTCTCCACATTTTGAGAGCAATCACCACCACTCCAAGTTCTAAGTCATGTGTAGTGTAATTCTTCTTGTGAATCTTGAGTTGGCATGATGCGTAGGCTATGACTTTCTCTTTTTGCATCAGAACCGCACCCAACCCCTTGTGAGAAGCATTACAGTAAACCACAAAGTTTTCACTACCTTCGGGTAAGGCCAAAATCGGTGCACTACACAATTTTTGCTTTAACAGTTGGAATGCAGCTTCTGCCTTTTTAGTCCAATCAAACTTTACGCTCTTTTGAGTCAACTTCGTCATAGGTTTGGCAATCTTTGAGAAACCTTTGATAAATCATCGGTTATAGCCGATAAGACCTAAAAATTGATGAACTTATGTCGGAGTCTTGAGTGATGCCCAATCCTTGATGGACTCAATCTTAGCTGGGTCCACGTGAATGCCTTCACTATCAATTACGTGACCGAGAAATTGTACCTTTGACAGCCAAAAATCGCATTTCAAAAACTTGGCGTACAATTCTTCCTTCTTAAGCAACTCCAAAATTAGCTCAAGATGTTCTGCATGCTCTTCCTTGCTCTTGGAGTAGATCAAGATGTCATCAATGAAAATGATCACGAATTTATCTAAGTATGGTTTGCACACCTGATTCATCAAGTCCATGAATACTGCCGGTGTGTTTGTCAATCCAAAAGGCATTACTTGGAACTCGTAGTGGCCATAGCGAGTCCTAAACGCCGTCTTTGAAATGTCCTCGTCATGAACTCTGAGTTGGTGATAACCAGACCTCAAGTCGATCTTTGAGTAAACACTTAATCCTTGCAACTGATCAAATAAGTCGTCGATTCTCGAAAGTAGATATCGATTCTTCACAGTCAGCTTGTTTAGTTCGCGGTAGTCGATACACATCCGAAAAGATCCATCTTTCTTTTTGATGAACAATATCGGGCTCCCCAAGGTGAGGAAATCGGTCTTATAAATCCTTTTTCAGAAAGTTCTTGCAGTTGAGTAGACAATTCTTATAGTTCTACGATGCTAATCTATACGAGGCTCGTGCCACAGGTGCAACACTATGGACCAACCCAATTTAGAATTAAACTTGTCGCGTTGGTGGTAACCCAGGCAAGTCTTCTGAAAAGACCTTCGGAAAGTCACGTACAGTCGGCACATCCTCAAGTCGCTTCTCCTCTGACTTGTCTTTGGTTTCCTTTTTCGTAACTTGTACCAGATAAATTAGGCAACCTTTCTTAATATATTTTTGAGTTTTAGTGCACGATATAATGCCCAACTTCGACTTCTTTCCTTTGCCACTTCTATCACCTTGGACAATCAAAACTTTATCTCCATAAGGAATCCGCACAATCTTTACATCGCAAACGATCACGGCATGATGGTTCGCTAACCAATCCATGCCGATGATAACGTCGAAACTACCAAGTTCTACTGGCATTAGGTCAGTATTAAATGGGTGACCTAACAATCCTAATGTAGAGCCTCTAAGCACGGTATTAGTTTCAGAGATTCTCTCGTCGGCTAATTCAACAACATAGCTAACGTCTAAAGTAGAGGGGATGACATCAAGTAAATCACTAAAGTTAGTCGACACAAAACTTCTATCAAAACCCGAATCAAATAACATAGAAGCATAACGATTGTTGAGAAGAAACGTACTCGTGACGACGTTGGAATCAGGGTTAGCGTCTCCTCCACCTAGTACATATGCTTTTCCTCTTGCTTCACCAATCCCACTCTTGTTTCCAGTTTTGTTTCCACGGTTTTGATCTTTCTGCTTTGGGCAATCACTCCTGTAGTGTCCTTTCCTTCCACACTCGAAACAAGTTAAAACTCTCTGATTCACTACTTGACCCCTTTGAGTAGAAGTAGTGGAAATCGTAGCCTTACAATCCCTGGTCAAATGCCTGACCTTGTTGCACTTCCCACATCTCACAATGCATGGCCCTTCGTGATGAAACTTACACTTGTTGCAGAGAGGCAATGATCCATTATACACTCTTCTTTCATTGTTGCCAGCCGTATAGGCTCTTGCTACATTCTGACCTCTAACATTCTATCTTTTGAAGTGTGGTTGCTGCCTACGGTTGTCTCTCTAGTTGACCTCCAACATTCTCTTGTTCTCAACATTTTTTTATAGCATAACCCTTCAACTTTTGATCCATTAAGTTGTTAGAAATACAGACAACATCTTGGAGTCTCGTAGGCTCTTCAGCAATCACATTTCCTTGGATATTATCTGGGAGACCTCTAATAAATTTCTCAACTCGATCCTCCTCTTCGGGAACCATCTTGGTGCACAACATGGTAAGCTCTTAGAATCTTTGAGTATAAGCAGCCAAATCATTGTTCTTCACAGTCAAATTCCATAGCTCAGACTCCATCTTTTGAATTTCATTTCTTGAGCAGTACACTTCAGCCATTAGCTCCATAAGCTCTCTCCATGACATGGCAAATACAGCATCAGTTCCAATGGTTCTTTTATGTGAGTTTCACTAAGTTAGTGCACTGTTTAACAGGGCGCAAGTAACATACTTAACTTGGTATTTCTCTGGGCAATTGCTGATATAGAATACTGTTTCCTTCTTCTCAAACCACCTTATCAACCCGACAACTCCTTCAGTTCCTTTGAAGTTGAGTGGTTGACATTTCATGAAGTCATGGTATGTACACTCTCGAACAACAGGCCTAACACCTTTATCATTCTCATTGTGATTTCCATTTCCATTCCCTCCTCCATTTCCGTTACCATCACCATTACCGTTGCCAACCTCATCATTACCGTTCCTAAGTCCAAGGTTCGTGTTAGCTTCGCGAGCTTCTGCCACGCATCAGTTGATCATTTCCTCAATTGCAGTAGGCGTCATTCCGGAACGGGTGTTAGTCATTGTTCTACATCACAAGACATAGCACATGGTGAGATTCGATACGAGATATAGCTACTATAAATGGTAAATAAGATTTATAAAAAGACAATGGAACATGTTTTTCCAGAACGAATAAATAACAATAAAGACGAACATGCGAGAGAATCAAAAAAAGCTTTGCATAACATAACAAAGCTTCATAGTTGGTTAAAATCAACCCATAGCAGGGTACTTGATTTACAATATTTCTACTACTAACATCTAGACCTAACCATTAGTCTAATGTCCTACATAACCATGGTACTACCAAACTAAGGGCGAAATCCCAAACGCCTCTCAACAAATAACTCTAACCTCCCGAGTCTCCTCCGAGCATCATTACGATCCATACAAATCTGACGAAACTCCTCCTGAGAAAGTGCCATGTAATGACGAAGACTGTCGACCCAATCTCTCTCGATACATAACAAAGCTCGAACCCTTAGGTACTCCCACCCTAACCTCCTAATCCTATTAGTCAAACCAGCTCTCTCTCCGTTATCCATCAACTGACCAGCCTCCAACTATCTCTAAGCAGTCTCAAACTCAGTAATCCTATTAAGAGGAACCTCCGACATGTAGTGAGCTATATCATAAAGATTACCCTCAAGATCAGGGACATCTCCTCTAGTGTACTCAGAAATACCACCAGTAACCAGTGGATCTACAACGATCTCCATCGTGCCTCCCGCACTGGCCTCTGCCTCAAACTCCTCCTCGTCCTCCCTAATATCACTAGCAGCGACCTTAACTCTCATACCTATACCATCCTCAGTATCAACTCTAACTCCATCACCAATACCTAAATCTGCAACAGCCTCTGCGTCAGTAGTACCAATCTCCATATGCTCCTTTCTGCTATCCTCGGGTGAGTATGAATCTCAGAACCTCTTAGGAGGTGGTAAAATATCAACATGAGTAGGGGCTATCGATCTCAAAACAAGAGTAGATGATGGTATTGCAATAGTAGGGGATCTGCATCTCTTGCGAGATGGTCCAGTAGAAGGTGAAGATGAATCTAATGACCTCTCAGAAGATGAATATGGGGATGACTCTGATGTCATTGGTAGGTAAGGAGTAGACAATGGTGCAGACCTACAATGTCTAAACGCCTCACTATATCGTAGAGTCATAACCGGGGGATAAACTAACCTAGGTGATGCAACTCTAGTCGATGATCCTGAATGAGTCTGACCTGATGTATCGCATCCCGAAGAATGAATTAATGATGTGTCTGACAATGAATCTGAAGGTGAACCTAAAGAAGTATCTGATAAAGAATCTAAAGATGAATCAAAAGAAGATGAGTCTGAAGTAAAGTCTGGTGAAGAATGACGATCCGTCTGGTGAAGAATGACGATCAAATGAATGATGAGATATACATCTCTATGCAAGTCTGCGAGCAGGAAAAGGTCCAACTCTCTTCCTTGCAGTCAACAACTTACGCAGCCTATTAGGATAGGTTCGGTAAGGTCGACCAAAAAGGATAGCCTCACCGGGTCGGATAAGAATCATTGGCCGTCGACAAATCCTGGGTGGGGCAACAACAGGAGTAACAGGAAACTTAGATGATTATGCAAGAGTGTCGTGAGATGATGATCTCAACGGTGAGGATGGCCTAGACGCGACCCTGTCCCTCCATCTTGAAACCATAACATCATCAATGGCAAAAGACTCATGCCTCTCGGGTCTCTGCTGAGTAGGCTCAGACTCACTGTCCGCCTCCGAGTCATAAAAATACAAGAAGGGTGGAACCAATGGTATCTCTGGCGCTAGAGGTGAAGAATCCTCTGATGGATCAGAAGCAGAAGACGAATAATCTACCAAATCAAGCACCCTGGCAGGTGAGGTGACAGAAACTGCTCCCACCTCCAGTGCAACTAAGGGATCAACAGGAATAATGGGAACCTTAGGGATAACAGGAATAGCGCCAAAAAGAATCACTCGTGGGACATGAGAACCCACACTCTCCTAGGACGAATAAGACGAAATAGGAATAACAGGAGCTGCCATAACCTGCACAAGCAAAAGTTTATATAAATCCCCTTTATATGAAACCATGCAAAGTGCAAGCAATGCCGATAAATAAGGTATGATGCAAAATATGATATGGCAAAATGATATATAAAGTAATTATGGCAATATGATATATAATTTGCACTTATGTATATGCTATTATCTTATTATAGATACTATTATTTTATATATATATATATATATATATATATAAGCAGGTAAGAACACGTAGGATCACATACTGGTTTTAGACCAGACATAGTATAAGCTACCTGGTTCACTATAACCTTGGCTCTGGATACCAATCTGTCACACCCTTAAACGGGGCCTAGACAGAATACGTGTCCGGGGGTGTGACGTCATAATATACATCGCACAAGATCAACTAAACGACCACTATATGGATGTTTGATGTGTTGTTGTGTGGTGTATATTTTATTGATTCAAGTTTTAAATTTATATTTTGCCAACTAAACCAAAAACAACACTTTAACGGGCAGTATACCCGATCGGTAGTAGTTTCGTGATAAGTAGGGTGTCGAACACTTGAAGCGAGGTTAAATCTATCAATTCAATTCATATCTTGGTTATCTAATCTATGTTAATTCTATTCTATTTTAAACCTATGTCAGTCCTAGTTCCTAATTCTAACGGGAAAAGGGGGTTTTTAGCTTGAGAGACTAGCACGGTTTGGTTGGTGACTATAATCAATTCAAGGAACTTTAACCCACGCGAGCTAATTAATCAAAGGATAAAAGAGCGGTCGAGCCAAATATAAGAAAACTGTATTAACCATTATTAATCCGATTAGAAAGTTGGTTTGTTTATTAAGTGCAATGATTTCTTCTCTCGAGGCGGCATATCATTCTTAAGACTTAGGCGTTACATCATCCTAAGACCTAGACACATTAATTCTATCACAATTAAAGCATCCGCATAAAGCATCCTTATTTGCTGATTATAATCTATCTTAGGGATTAAAGCAATGGTGATCTTGTTAAACCCTAGCTCATAGAGACTTTACCCACTTACCGCTTAATGGCAATTTATACACTAGTAGTCCACTTATCTAACTATCCAATGGAATCAGAACGTTACTTGTTGAATTATCTAGGTCACCTGCTAGTCAACACGATCAATAAACCATTGGCAATATCTAATTAACTAGTTAAGCCCGAAGCGTATCCTAGACACAAACTTAGAAGGACAATATTTGTGTAACTATGATTCTAGATGTATAGATTACTATATGGAGAGCTATCTTGGACTCTAGATCTACTTGGTCCGTTTCACTAGATCCAGTTGAATGATAGGTCGCATACAAAAGCGCGTAAACAAGTATAAATTGATAAACATAAACAAGCACTCAACGATAAATCAAGAAATCGAGATAAACAAATACCAAACATTCATATCTTCATAATAATGGCTAATACCCGAAGGTATTAGCCTTCAAACGTCATAATAAATACAAGAGCAATTATTTAGCCAAGGTAAACTAACCGAGTTAACGAATGATACCAAAAACTGAACGATTACTAAAGTATACGGAATTACACGTTGTCTCCTATGGAATTGATAGCGTTGCTCGACCTCTTCTGCTCTTTTTCTCTTCTGAAAATTGACTTTTATGGTTTAGGTATCGAGAATATGATTTAGCACACTTAAAACTCGTTTTTGAGTTTTCTATTTATAAGGTCTGGAAGTCGGTTGGATACGGCGTATCCAAGTGTTGGATACGGCGTATTGGGGATTTCTTGGAGTAGGGACCACGCTTGATATCTTCCAGAATATTATATTGATTCCATATCTTGAATACGGCGTATTGATTCTCTCTGGATACGGCGTATTGATCTTTATTCCTCTGTGGTCTTTGGTGAGTGCAGGCACGGATACGCCGTATCTTCCTTGATGGATACGGCGTATTGGTCTTCAGAATAGTAATCTTCAAAATATCTTCATTTAAGCTCCAGAATGCGCGCCTTTTGCTAACTTTCACCAATTACTCCATAATTACTGCAATTCTCAAATATAAACGATTAAGTAACAATTCTTTGCAATAACTATACAAAATGGGTTAATAACATGGGATAAATGATGCTATAAAATAGACGTTATTTGATGTCATCAAATATCCCCCCACTTGAATCCTACTTGTCCTCAAGTAGCCTTTAGAAGTTTATAAAAATATATCCCTAAGGATATTTTCCGTTAAAGCACTTTTTTGATCTATTACAAGTACACAACCAAACACCTCACGAAATAGGAAGATGAAAACACTCAAATCACTCAACTAATCTATGTGGTAACATGTAACTAATTCGCTCAATTGCTTGGTCGTGACGAGTATTCTATCATAAGCTTGGCAAGGATACACATCTCCACCACTAAAGCTAAGGAGTAACAAGTTTATAAAGGTAAATATGGGTTTTTGTATGGAAAGGCATACAGTTTGATCATTCTACAAACTTTCACCAGAAGTACCATTCCAATAAGGCAGTTAAAGCACACATACACACCCGGAACGCTGGGATAGGCATGTGTGTTCGATCACATCCCTATTCGAATTTAACCAACGGTTAGGATGAAGAATGATATAGGGTAGGAACCTTCTAACTTTCACCAAAAGTTGTAAACCAACAAGGCAGCTAAGACATGCATACATGACCGTAATGACGGAATAGACATGCACGCTCGAACAAGTCCTCATTCGCGTAAAACCAACGGCTAACCATCAGGTGAGAGGTAAGTAAATTGTTGTTAAATAAAAATCAAGAAACAAATAGATTAAGACTTAAGATACAAGTTTCTAGACACTTATTTCCCCGACCGTTACCATGATAAAGACACAACTATTTACAACGTCTTGATCATTGATCAAAACCAACAACCTAAGTTGGCGTTCCCGTAACGGTCAACTTCCTAATCATCCCAAAACTTTACATACTCTACAAGGCAAGTGGCAATATCTTCCACTTTGTACAATACTCTACATCGTTGATTTTTTAGATGTATCAACGAATAATCGATCCTTCGTGTAATTCCTTCGGTAATTGCGAAACGATTATCTTCAAACTTTCTTTCTCTTTTTGTATTTTTCTCATTTTTTCGATTTTTTTTGCTAACTAAACTTCAAATCTCGGTGTAGTTTCACCATCTTCACGATCATAATAATTCCGGATAATTTCTTCGATAGTTCCTTCGTCTTCGGATTCGCCAATAATTGTGATGGTAGTAAAATCACATGAGCTTTGACTACTAATATACATTCCCATTTGCAATGTGCAAATTTCCAACCGCACCAAAGATAGAAAATGACACAAGACTTGGGAAATACAAACTTTACACTTTAAGCAACTAGCAACTGTAAATTAAACTTAATCTAACAGGGTAGGTTAAGGTGTAAGGGTGTAATGAAACAAATAGTTGGTGTAATTCCTAAAGGATTGGCTCTACGGTTTGTTCTAATGGATCATCACTCTAAAGATGAGAGTGGAAAGGGTTTAAACGGGAGGTTAACTAACCGGTGTAGTTAGTTAATAAGCAACATGTAAAGGCGATTTGGGTGTAATCTTAAAATTTACCAATTTAAACAAGTTACTCCATCTAAATCCATAGTACTTATTATTGTGGTCTCGAATAAATATACCAAGCCTAGTTCTAAAGTCTACAACATCACCGGCACACTCATATTTTGTAGAATTTGGGTAAACATTTAGAAACAGAAAGGTTAAATCCTCACAATATCTAACAAGGGTTATTATGTGCAGGTTATGTATCAAGTAATTTCATAAAAGTATGTTTTAAAGAAAAAAATTAATTTGAGCATAATTTAAGCATTTTAGTGTGAAAAACAAGACAAGTAAACATTCTAATTCCATCCCCCCACTTGAATTATACAACGTCCTCGTTGTATAGATAAAACATTAAATACGGGAATTAAAAAGAATTAGAATGAGAAACTCCCCTGATATTTGCTCGATAGATTCTCCAAGTTGCGTTTATGAGCAAGATTATGTGCTGAAAAAGCGTCTGAATCCTAGCACGAACAGCACACACATAGAATTCCAAAAAATATGCATTCCACTAACTTCGTCAACATTTCTTTCTCTAGGTCCTGTATAAAATATAGGAAGAACAAGTGCATTCCTATCTTGGTACCTACGGTTAATTTAAACTAAACTAAACAAACTAAATATGAGTCAGTCTTGTGGATACGATGTATCAGTTTAATGAATACGCTGTATTCAAAATCTGACAATAATGTTTTTAAAGTGCAATAAAATAAAGACTGTCAACGTACCCAGCACAATCAATAAGGTATGGTATGGGCAAGATACGCGTATGAGTCTGGGAAGACAGACTCAATAACTAAATTAAATAACAATCTGGGTTTCTCCCATGAAGCACTTTTGTTTACAACGAAGTCTTTAAGTTAGACTTTTCTTTAGCTTCCTCTTTATTTGGTGCGCGTCACCTTCCATCCTTCGTCCTTTTTATGAAAAATATCTTGATAGATTTTGGATATATTATCTTTACTTCTCTCCCAAATATCATATTCATAACTTCTTATAGCAATATATTGTTCATTGGGTCCAAGCGAGTATTGGTTCGCTTCAAACTTTTCTGCTTTGCACCTTCTTTTGTTCGGTAGCTCTTTGATAGAATTTGATGTATTACAATATTTGCGCTTTGTCTGACATTGTTTTTCAATGTCATGTACTTCATAGGCTTTGAAGAACGAATCAGTAGCAGTGTTGGACTGGTTTTCATATTTAGATTCCTTTAATCCATTACTGCTCGAAATACTATTATCCACATATCTCTTATTCTAATTTCCATTCATCCAAGCGTGAAATATCACCTTTTGAGTCCTTCCATCTACTTTCTTATGGTATTTAAATGATGTGTTTATGTTTGATAAGAATTCAAGTGGATCAATCCCCCAGTTTTCTCCTTCGTCCAACATTTCATCTTCTCCATCGTATGATTCAGGATAGAATCTACAGAAGAATTTTTTCACTAAGTTATTTCAAGAGTGGTGATTTCCTACTAAACAACATTTTTACGCATCTCGGCCCAATAAGAGAGGAAACACTTTTATTCGCAGTTGATGGGAATCCACGCCAGGAACGTAAATCAAATCAACCATTTTAAGTACATTAACAATGTTATCTACCACGTCTTCATTGTACGTTCCATAATATATGTTCTTTTTTAATTCCACCAAAAATTCCTTGCTGAGTTCAATGTTTATGTCGTTACGGGTGATAAAAAGATTTGATTCAGTTGGAGCTTTTTCCAAGTTATCATATAGAATTGGTTCAGCCATGACTTCTTGTAATTCCTTCTGCAATCAACTAGCTCTGATAAGTACTTCCTGTAACACAGGTAAAAATATTAGCAGGATTTGCTCTAAAGAAAGATAAATAAATTTTGCATGAAAAATCAAATAGGAAAACCAAGATTTCAACTTTAGTTCCAGACAATCGATATGTCGTATCCAATGGAAGTGGATACACCGTATTAATCTGTTGGGATGAATACGTTGTATTGGACAGAAAACTGGATACGCCGTATCCGATGGAAGTGGATACGCCGTATTCAACTGTCGACTAGAACAATGTATTTAAGATAAACAATTAAATACGCAAACAATTAAACACACAAATATATACAAGCAAACAATTAAATATAAATATACAATATTACAGAATATACAAGAATATACACTAATCTAAATTACACTAATCCTACGAATTAGATCTAATCTAATGTTAAAAACCAAAATATCAAATAAAAATTAAGATTAATTTTCACTCCCCGGTAGCGGCGCCAAAAACTTGATGTGATGTCGTTGTATGATATATTTAAGATGATTCAAGTTTTAAATTTATAATTTGTCGACTAAACAAAAAAACAACACTTTAATGGGCAGTGTACCCGATCGGTAGTAGTTTCGTGGTAAGTAGGGTGTCAAACACTTGAAGCGAGGTTAAATCTATCAATTTAATTAATATCTTGGTTATCTAATCTATGTTAATTCTATTCTATCATAATCCTATGTTAAACCTATGTCAGTCTAAATCCTAATTCTAACGGGAAAAATGAGGTTTTTAGCCTGAGAGACTAACACGGTTTGGTTGGTGACTTCAATCAATTCAAGGCACTGTTACACACGCAAGCTAATTAACAAAAGATAAAAGAGCGGTAAAACCTTATATAAGAAAACTGTATTAACCATTATTAATTCGATTAGAACGTTGGTTTTTTTATTTAGTGCAATGATTTCTTCTCTCGAGGTGGCATATCATTCTTAAGACTTAGGTGTTACATCATCCTAAGACCTAGACACAATAATTCTGTCATAATTAAAGCATCCGCATAAAGCATCCTTATTTGCTGATTATAATCTATCTTAGGGATTAAGGCAATGGTGATCTTGTTAAACCCTAGCTCATAGAGACTTTACCCACTTATCGCTTAATGGCAATTTATACACTAGTAGTCTACTTGTCCAACTATCCAATGGAATCAAAACATTACTTGTTGAATTATCTGGGTCACCTGCTAGTCAACACGATAAATAAACCATTGGCAATATCTAATTAACTAGTTAAGCCTGAAGCGTATCATAGACACAGACTTAGAAGGACAATATTTATGTAACTATGATTCTAGATGTATAGATTACTATATGGAGAGCTATCCAGGACTCTAGATCTACTTGGTCCATGTCACTAGATCCAGTTGAATGATAATTCGCATACAAAAGCGCGTAAACAAGTATAAATTGATAAACATAAACAAGCACTCAACGATAAATCAAGAAATCGAGATAAACAAATACCAAACATTCAGATCTTCATAATAATGGCTAATACCCGAATGTATTAGCCTTCAAACATCATAATAAATACAAGAGCAATTATTTAGCCAAGGTAAACTAACCGAGTTAACGAATGATACTAAAAACTGAACGATTACTAAAGTATATGGAATTACACGATGTATCATATGGAATTGTATACGTTGCTTGACCTCTTCTGCTCTTTTTCTTCTTTGAAATTTTACTTTTGTGGTTTAGGTATCGAGAATATGATTTAGCACCCTTAAAACTCGTTTTTGATTTTTGTATTTATAGGGTCTGGAAGTCGGTTGGATATGGCATATCCAAGAGTTGGATATGACGTATTAGGGATTTCTTGGAGTAGGGACCACGTTTATCTTCTAGAATATTATACTGATTCCGTATCTTGAATACGGCGTATTGAGTCCTCTGGATACGACGTATTGAGCTTTATTCCTGAGTGGTACTTTGTGAGTGAAGCACGAATACGCGTATCCTTCCCATTGATGGATACGGCAATAATGGTCTTCAGAATAGTAATCTTTAAAATATCTTCATTTAAGCCCAAAATGCGTGCCTTTTGCTAACTTCCACCAATACTCCATATTACTGCAATTCACAAATGATAAATGATTAATAACAATTTCTTTGCAATAAGCTAACTAAATTGGTTAAAAGCATGGGAATAAATGAAATTCTATAAAAATAGACGTTATTTTAGATGTCCATCAATACCCCTCCTACTAATCCTACTTGTCCTCAAGTACCATTAGAATTTAATAAAAATGTATCCCTAGGATATTTTCCGCTAAATGTTAAAGCACTTATTCGATCTATTACAAGTACACAACCAAACACCTCACGAAATAGGAAGATGAAAACACTCAAATCACTCAACTAATCTATGTGGTAACATGTAACTAATTCGCTCAATTGCTCGGTCGTGACGAGTATTCTATCATAAGCTTGGCAAGGATACACATCTCCACCGCTAAAGCTAAGGAGTAACAAGTTTATAAAGGTAAATATGGGTTTTTTTATGGAAAGGCGTACGGTTTGATCATTCTACAATCTTTCACTAGAAGTACCACTCCAACAAGGCAGCTGAAGCACACATACACACCCGAAACGCCAGGATAGACATGTGTGTTCGATCACATCCCCATTCGAATTTAACCAACGGTTAGGATGAAGAATGATATAGGGTAGGAACCTTCTAACTTTCACCAAAAGTCATAAACCAACGAGGCAGCTGAGACATGCATACATGGCCGTAACGACGGAATAGACATGCATGCTCGATCACATCCTCATTCGCGTAAAACCAGCGGCTAATCATCAGGTGAGAGGGAAGTAAATTGTTGTTAAATAAAAATCAAGAAACAAATAGATTAAGACTTAAGATACAAGTTGCTAGACACTTATTTCCTGACCGTTACCATGATAAAGACACAACTATTTACAACGTCTTGATCATTGATCAAAAACAACAACCTAATTTGGCGTTCCCGTATTGGTTAACTTCCCAATCTTCCTAAAACTTTACATACTCTACAAGGCAAGTGGCGATATCTTCCACTTTGTACAATACTCTACATCGTTGACTTTTTAGACGTATCAATGAATAATCGATCCTTTATGTAATTCCTTTGGGGATTGTGAAACGATTATCTTCAAACTTTCTTTCTCTTTTTGTATTTTTCTCTTTTTTTTAATTTTTTTTGCTAAACAAACTTCAAATCTCAGTGTAGTTTCACCATCTTCACGATCATAATAATTCCGGATAATTTCTTCGATAGTTCCTTCGTCTTTGGATTCACCAATAATTGTGATGGTAGTAAAATCACATGAGCTTTGACTACTAATACACATTCATATTTGCAATGTGCAAATTTCCAACCGCATCAAAGATAGAAAATGACACAAGACTTCAGGAAATACAAACTTTACACTTTAAGCAACTAGAAACTGTAAATTAAACTTAATCTAACAGGGTAGGTTAAGGTGTAAGGGTGTAACGAAACAAATAGTTGGTGTAAATTCCTAAAGGATTGGCTCTACGGGTTGTTCTAGTGGATCATCACTCTAAAGATGAGAGTGGAAAAGGGTTTAAACGGGAGGTTAACTAACCGGTGTAGTTAGTTAATAAGCAACATGTAAAGGAGATTTGGGTGTAATCCTAAAATTTACCAATTTAAACAAGTTACTCCATCTAAATCCATAGTACTTATCATTGCGGTCTCGAGTGATATACCAAGCCAAGTTCTAAAGTCTACAACATCACCGGCACACTCATATTTTGTGGAATTTGGGTAAACATTTAGAAACGGAAAGGTTAAATCCTCATAATATCTAACAAGGGTTATTGTGTGCGGGTTATGTATCATGTAATTTCACAAAAGTATGCTTAATTTTTTTTAATTTGAGCATAATTTAAGCATTTTAGTGTGAAAAATAGGACAAGTAAACATTCTAATTCCATCCCCCACTTGAATTATACAACGTCCTCGTTGTATATATAAAACATTAAATACGGTAATTTAAAAAGAATTAGAATGAGAAACTCCCCTGATATTTGCTCGGTAGATTCTCCAGGTTGCGTTTATGAGCAAGATTGTGTGCTGAAAAAGAGTCTGAATCTAGCACGAACAACACACACATAGAATTCCAGAAAATATGCATTCCACCAACTTCGTCGATATTTCTTTCTCGAGGTCCTGTATAAAATATAGGAAGAACAAGTGCATTCCTATCTTGGTACCTACGGTTAATTTAAACTAAACTAAACAAACTAATTACGGGTCAGACTGGTGGATACGGCGTATTAGTTTAGTGAATACGCCGTATTCAAAATCTGACAATAATATTTTTAAAGTGCAATAAAATAAAGACTGATAACGTCCAGACAATCAATACGCCGTATGGTATGGAGCGGATACGCCGTATTGATGTCTGGGAAGACATACTCGATAACAAAATTAAATAACAATCTGGGTTGTCTCCCGGGAAGCACTTTTGTTTACAACGAAGTCTTTAAGTTAGACTTTTCTTCAGCTTTCTTTTCACTTGGAATCATCTCTCTTATCTCCATTCTTGCTTTTTGTGTGAATATCCTGCTTGGTTCCATATCATAACCATGAACTACATTGTTGAAATTACTGCCAGGCTTTGTTCTAAGAAATCAGTGTCTCTGCTCACGCGGTGGAAGAGCCATATCTTGGCCTCCGCAACATTATTTTTTAATCATGATCCTTATAATATCGCTTGGGTTCGAACAGAAAGCCAAACGGCTCACATAAATTCATAATGAGATAGAATAGCATTCCGTTTGCGTAATATATCCAAATCACGATTTTTACATTTAAGTTTATGACAAAAATTTCCTTCCTTAGAGTTTTAGTGACTTTATCGTGACTTGTTTCAAAAAGCATAGTTGGCCCATGTGTAATTTCATTATCCAATAAAGACTGTGTTATATCGATATCATTATCATCTTTGTCTTTTTCTGATTTTAAATCATCAGGACAAATAATGTTGAAGGGGAATAGATCATTAAAGTACAAAACATTTTGTTCCTCCTCATCATATTCAGACAATGATGTTTCATCACTTAAGTTTTATTTAATAAATCTGGTTTAGACGTTTGAGCATCATTGTAAACAATGGCTGGGAATTTGTTCTCAAAACCTTTAAAGAAGTCTAAATCATCAAAACAACTGATTGCAGGCTCAGGTGATGAAATTGAAGGCATGACTTTTTCATAATTATTTTCTAAATCCGTTTTCAAATTGTTGACAGAAATCATTTTATAAGAAAATGAGTTTTGTCACAAATTATTGTGTAATCCTCATCATCGGATTCGTTAAATGATATTCTAAAGTTAATTTCATTGTTGACAGGAATACTTACTTAAGATTTGCATTGAAGTGTATCCTTAGGTGTAAAGTCATCGTTAACGACTATAGCTGGGAATTCAGCTTCCATAGATCTAAGATCGTAAAAATCGTCATCAACCCTAATCTTCCCATATGTAGCAATTTTCCAATTAAACACTTTTCCACATTTATGAGCTTTTTCTTCCTCGAGCCTGACGTACTCTTCCATAGTAAGGTTTAGATTGTCCATCCTGAAACAATCTTACAAGAAATACTATTAAAAAACAGATACGTCGCGTTCAGTGAACTGAATACGCCGTATTACACAAAAATAAATAAACAAGCAGAATAATACGTTAATCTGAAATTACACTAATCCAAGGGGTTAGATCTAATCTAATGTTAAAAACCAAAATATCATATCAAATGATTGATACGCCGTATTCAATAGAAGTGAATACGCCGTATTAATCAATTTGAATGAATACGCTGTATTGGACAGAAAGTGGATACGCCGTATTCAGTTATCGACCAGAACAATGTATTAAGAAAAACAATTAAATACGCAAACAATTAAACACAAATATACAAGAAAATAATTAAACTAACAAACATACAAAAAATATACAGAATATACAAGAATATACACTAATCTAAATTACACTACTCCTAAGGGTTAGATCGAATCTAAGGTTAAAAACCAAAATATAAAGATTAATTTTCACTCCCCGACAACGACGCTAAAAACTTGATGTGTCGTTGTGTGGTGTATATTTTATTGATTCAAGTTTTAAATTTATATTTTGCCGACTAAACCAAAAAAAATAAACACTTTTAAACGGGCGGTACGATCGGTAGTAGTTTCGTGGTAAGTATGGTGTCAAAAACTTGAAGCGAGGTTAAATCTATCAATTTAATTAATATCTTGGTTATCCAATCTATGTTAATTTTATCCTATTCTAAACCTATGCCAGTCCTAATCCTAATTCTAACGGGAAAAAGGGGTTTTCAGCCCGAGAGACTAGCACGGTTTGGTTGGTGACTACAAATCATTTAAATAGCAATTTAACACGCAAGGTAAAATAAAACAAAAGATAAAAGAGCGATCGAGCCAAATATAAGAAAACTGTATTAACCATTATTAATCCGATTAGAATGTTGGTTTGTTTATTTAGTGCAATGATTTCTTCTCTCGAGGGCGGTAGGTATCATCTTTATGAACTTAGGCAATTACCTCATCTAAAGACCTAGACACATTAATTCTGTCACAATTAAAGCATCCGCATAAAGCATCCTTATTTGCTGATTATAATCTATCTTAGGGATTAAAGCAATGGTGATCTTGTTAAACCCTAACTCATAGAGACTTTACCCACTTACCGCTTAATGGCGATTTATACACTAGTAGTCCACTTGTCCAACTATCCAATGGAATCAGAACGTTATTTGTTGAATTATCTAGGTCACCTGCTAGTCAACACGATCAATAAACCATTGGCAATATCCAATTAACTAGTTAAGCCCGAAGCGTATCCTAGACACAGATTTAGAAGGACAATATTTGTTGATCCTTATGATTTCTAGATGTATAAATTACTATATGGAGAGCTATCCCAGACTCTAGATTTACTTGGTCCGTATCACTAGATCTAGTTGAATGATAGGTCGCATACAAAAGCGCGTAAACAAGTATAAATTGATAAACATAAACAAGCATCCAACGATAAATCAAGAAATCGAGATAAACAAATACCAAACATTCAGATCTTCATAATAATGGCTAATACCCGAAGGTATTAGCCTTCAAACGTCATAATAAATACAAAAGCAATTATTTAGCCAAGGTAAACTAACCGAGTTAACGAATGATACCAAAAACTGAATGATTACTAAAGTATATAGAATTACACGTTGTCTCCTATGGAATTGATAGCGTATATCGACCTCATCTTTTTTCTCCTCTGAAAATCGACTTTTATGGTTTAGGTATCGAGAATATGATTTAGCACACTTAAAACTCATTTTTGAGTTTTCTATTTATAAGGTTTGGAAGTCGGTTTGATACGTCGTATCCAATTGGGGATTTCTTAGAGTAGGGACCACGCTTGATATCTTCTAGAATATTCACATACTATATCTTCGATACGGCGTATTGAGATCTTCTGGATACGGTGTATTGGGTTTCATTCCTCTGTGGTCTTTGGTGAGTGCAGGCACGGATACACCGTATCTTCCTTGATGGATACGGCGTATTGGTCTTCAGAATAGTAATCTTCAAAATATCTTTATTTAAGCTCCAAAATGTGTGCCTTTTGCTAATATTCACCAAGTACTCCATAATTACTGCAATTCTCAAATATAAACGATTAAGTAACAATTTTTTGCAATAACTATACAAAATGGGTTAATAACATAGGATAAATGATGCTATAAAATAGACGTTATTTGATGTCATCAACATCCCCTAACAACTTTATTTACTTAGCATTACTACTGTGAAAAGTAATCTAAATCTACAAAGTTAGCAGGCCTCATGACCGCTAAAAGCACTATAATAGAGACTACGTTTCCTTTACAAAGACAACACATAATCTCACTACAACTACCACCTCACAACAAGATCATGAAATTAACATCCATAGAAGGCATCATCATGTGCATAGACTTTGTTGTCCCAGACAAATGACTATCTTTCCTTCATAAAGGCAACCATCAGCCATTATGCAGCCACCACCTCATAGAATGGGAGAAGATTGGCATCCATGAGAGGGCATCATCCTATAGACCTGAGACCCAACCATCTCTATAACTCCCACACCAATCATTCCCATCTCTTAAAAACACAAATCCAAACACTCAATTAGTATACCAATAACCAAACATACCCCTAGAAGATACCAGTAGCTCATTCTTCATGTTTTATATTGCAGCTGAACATTCCATAGCTCAACTACCTTGATTGTATTACTAGATTTCTTCACTATGAGGCTAAGAAGTTGCAGTCTTACACTTTATATAATAGTCTGCAACACAGTTTTCATAGTTTTATGAGAAGTAGGAAAAAATCTCATTTCTTTCCTTCCATATGTAATATACTGTATTAGCCAAAACAATTCTTCTAATAACACTCCATATAGCATTAAACATGGCAAAGTAGTCATAACTTCTGTAATTTGATCCCATTCATTTGGAAATTAACAACTTTGATCTTCTTCTTTAAATCTTAGCAGAGAACTCACATGAAAAGAAAAGGTTTTTTTAGTAAAAGGTTTTTCCGGTAAAATATATTACTCCAAAAAAAACGTTGAAGTACAAAGGATGTAGGTGAGGTCCTACATCACAGCTCATTACTAGGCAGTACAAGAATGCGCCATTTGTGCTTAAACCAAAACAAAATAAGATTGACATGCCAATCTTATGATACAACTACCTCTATGCAAATGCGACCCAACCTATGAAGCAAAAATAAATTGACTCACAATACGAAACCATCAACCATTTTTGCTATTGGCATTTCCATGCTCCACTTCTCAGTCATGTGTCCTATGTCATTAAAAATCATATCCTCCCTATCAAAGTAGTGAACCTTCAATTCATAAGAAAAAACTACGTTTTTTTTAGGAGAACCCACTTTCCTACCGAACCAAATACTAGTTTTTCTAGGAGTCTTCTTGGGAGTTGTAACACCTCCAAAATCATTCAGCGAAAAGGTAACCTGGGGGCGTTACTTCATAATACGGGAACACAAAGTACTTAGGCAATCAGTAACAGTTTAAAGTAGTCAACGATTCATGATAGTGTGGGACCAGTATGGGATAACAGGTACTTAGGCAATCAGTAACAGTTTAAAGTAGTTGTGTCCTAGTAAAACGAGCAATGTATCTCACCTCGAGATTTGCAAAATAGTTATAAAACAAGTTAAAGCAGAGCTATAAACTAAACTTTAGCAAAGTAATGATTCGGGAAATAATCAACAAGAATACAAGCGACAAGTTCCTAAACGCGACCTAATTGATAACTAGTCGCTTTAGACTTATGCAAATGAAGTGAAATGATGTATATAAGTTTTTATAAATGTAACAATCTGTTATTCCAGGTCATTTTATGACTCAACACTCTCCATTATTTATTTTTAGGTTTTTACGCGTTCACTTTTAATTTTCAACGTTTAGTTAAATCGCGTAAACTAAAAATTAACATTCAACGTAAACGGACATCAAAGAAGTAAAAGTTTATGTCAATCAAGTGTTATATAATTATTACGAGGATAATTTATAACTTTTTATATTTTATTTTTATTGGTTACGTAAAACGTCTACGTTTCACAATAAAATACATTTATGCGTGCATGTAAACACCAAAACCTATTTATACTTCAACAAATACCCACCATTATACCCAATACCCAAAAATTATATAAACTTATACATATAACATTAGCTAGCCGTGTACATGCTCAATCAACTCAACAACATCAAATTTAATCAAGTTAACTTTATTTAACTTTACATTATAAAATGTATTAAGTACAAAAGGGAAAAGTGATACGTACCTAGCTACAAAAATTGTCCAAATTGTTCTCCTAAGCATCATTATTTTCGACTAGGATTAAGCGGAGTACAAAGCATGCTTAAGCTTCCATCAAATCCTTCTTACACAAGACCATACTATCTTACAACCTCAAAATCTCCTAGCTAGTAAGAAAAGTCACAAATCTTTGTTTTTGTACCCAACCAAACCGTCCCCTTTGTTGTAGAGTTTGATGGTTTTGTAAACTAGTTTTCACAACACTCTTATGCTATAAATAAGACCCATAAAGTAACTAGTTCACATACACTTACCATTTGCAAGAAAATAAAGCACAAACTCTCTCCACAAGCATCATAGCTCACGGCTCAAACACTCCACTTAAAACACTTTATACCTTTAATTTCTAAGGCAATACAAGTATACAAGGGTTGATATAAATCATATCTAAGGTGTTACAAGGGTATTGGAAGCTTGGTTGGGTGATTATAAGGGTTGTCCAAGTAAAGAAGATTAGGGTTTTCTAGTTTGGTTTAGGGTTTTATTGGAAGTATTTTGGGATAAATACTTGTGTTAAGCATGTGTAACATCTTCACTCATCATCCTAAGGTCTTCTATAAACCCTAATCGCTTCAAATTATTCATTTTCATATTATTTTAATTGTTATATGGTTAATCATCACCTAGTTATATTTTATACATGTTTATAAAATATATCAAATTTATATAAACTCAAGAAATACTTGTTCATGGTAAATATGATGTTTAAAACATAAGGACATGTTTTATTTAAGGATTTACAAGCAATGGATAATTTATATAATTATTTGTTAAGTTATGGTTAATTATTTATTTATATGGTTTATGTAAGTAAATAATTATGATGGATATTTTTTCTTGGACAATTTAGACTCAATATGATGGACATAAACTCAAGTACTTAATTTATATACAAGATGTGTTATTACATAAATTAGAGGACTTGTAGCAAATTAGTTAAGTTAAAAACTTATAAAATAAGTTTATAAAATTTGTATAATAATACCTAAAACCTACTGTTTTAATTCAACAAAATTATATTTATTTTATATTTTATTAAAATATTAAATATCATGACGATTCTAAATATATAAAGAACTCAAAAATCCAAGTAATAACGAATGAGTTATAGAATTTACAAGTTTACGATAAAAAGTGTTTTTATAAAAGTATTTTTATAAAAAAACTGCAACACTGAGATATTTAACAAATTCTGGAATTATTTTTCTGAAAAAGTACATTTTTTGAGGAACTCAAATTATATAAGGTATACTAAGAATGGATTTAAAATGGAAAAGTTATGCTTTTTCAAGTTTTATATAAAAAGTAACTTTATATAATTTTACTGTTTCTATACGAAACTTATAAAGATTATTTGACATTTTTCTGTGAAATTACAACTCATAAGGAATCTAAAACTATAAAGAACACTAAAAACCGAATTCTAACGAATGAGTTATGATTTTTACAAGATTACGATAATTAAATATATAAAAGTAGTTTTATATAATTTTACAAAATAGTAAAAGTTACTGTTCATCAGTAGCTAAAATATCATAAATATAATATTTTGATAAATCTTCTTAATACAAAACCGTGAACATAAAAAACGTATAAAACGGAGTTAAAATAAGAGAAATATGATTTTCTATGCACTATTTCCTGACATGAATAGTGTTGGTTCATTTTTAATAAAAACCTTACAAATCGATGTAACATTACCTATATGATATTGATACATGTTTTTAACTGTATAAATATTATTTTATCAAACAATTAAATTATCTATATAATGTAATTATATAAATAATAAATCAAGTATTTTTAGCAATTAATAAATTGTTAGACAAGTATACTCTTTTTACAAACACAAATACATGGACATTATTTTTTTAAGTACAAATATATATTGTTTAATTTATAAATTGAACAAACATGTTTAGGTGGTGATGTAACTATATATAAAATTATATGTCGTGTTAGTTATTCAAAGTACATTGTACTCATACGACCTATATTTAATTAGGTTGCATTGGGACTACATGTGACGATTTTCATATTTGATTTATATATCAAATACATTCACTGAGGTGAGTTCATAGCCCCATTTTTATACGATTCCAATAATTTACAATCTCAGGGTGAGAAACATGCATTGTTTTACATTTGAACGCAAGTACACTTTAAACAAATTATGAGTTTGCCTAAGTAGCTATAACCTACTATGCCCATGAATCATGAACTGATAATAAATGGACTGTAAGCGCGAATGTTATGAATAGATCTATCTGGGATTGATATCCCCGTTCGAGTGAGTAGCGCTCACTAGTTTCGGAGGTACCGAAACGACGATGTATACCATGTACGGAAACAATTTGGATGGTACAGTTGACCTCTACACGGGCACATTATTTGCTTAATTTTGCATACATATTTGTTGTAGCTTCAGTGTCATGAGCTTAGTGCATTTCGTAATTACTTTTGAGATATTGTATGTGTTACATGTCTTACACTTGGAAATCTTGCGGTACTACTTTATACATTAATTAAACCTGTGAATTCACAAACTTTATGTTGACGTTTTAAAACATGTTTTTATCAGGTCAATAAGGAAAGAACAGGATAATGGTCGGTCATTCATTTGGGTCACATTATCATAAAGATTTAAGTGCATTACTGATGTGCTGTCGTGTAGGGTCAATTTATTGATTACCAAGTTTTAAATTTATATTTAGCCGACTTATCCTAAAACAAAACTTTAACGAGAAGTGTACCGATCGGTGGAGTTTCGTGGTAAGTAGGTGTTAAACACTAAGAGCGAGGTCGTTAACCTTATATTCTATCAGTATTTTAATTACTCTAATTAAGCTAATTCTAATTACTTGTTAAACCTATGCTAAACCTATATCTAATGGCAATGGGGGGTTTTCAACCTGAGAGACTGGCATAGGTTTTATGGTGACAATAATCAATTCTAAACACAATAAACATGCAAGAAAACAATCAGAAGATAAAAGAGCGGTACAAGCCAAATGATAGAAAACCGTATTAGCCATATTAAATCTAATTAAACGTTGGTTTGTTTATTTAGTGCAATGATTTCTTATCTCGAAGCGGCATATCATTCTTAAGACTTAGGCGGGGCATCATCCTAAGACCTAGACAGGTTAAATCCTGTCAAAATTAACGTATCCGCATAAAGCATCCTTTTAGTTTAATTATAATCTATCTAGGGATTAAAGCAATGGTGATCTTGTCAAACCCTATGATCGTCCAAATACGTAAGGATACTATCAATAATAGTAGATAAGTATTCCGTGAGGCTTTTAAAAGATTTCACTTTTCTCCAAAGCAAAATCCCTAAAAGACCTTCCCGGGTCGTTTCTCGTCGAGGCGTGAATTTGAGAATCGAGAATCGATTTGTGGGACAATGCTTGAACAATCACAAGTTGAATTGGTTTTCTATTTCTACAATTAAAAATACAAAAACAAGTAAAAGAAACCCTAAAACGAAAGCAATTTAAGTTCAAAACTTAAAATATTAACGGGAATCTTAAACAAAACGCGACTTTAATCCTAAATTATCAAAATATTAAATCCTAAAATGATTTTTTAATTTTTTATAAATCCTAAGTGACTAAAATGCAAGAACAAATAAAAGAAAACCAAAACGTAAGCAAATAAAGTGAAAAAACGAAGAAAAACAAGAACGGGACCAAATCCCGTTCTTTAAAAAACCAAATTCTAAAATTTTAACCCTACAAAAGCAAATTTAATTTTCCTAAGTCCTAAATGATAAAAGAAATTTTTTTTAAAAAGAATTATATTTTTTTGACTTTTATTTCATTTAATATGAATTAAAAACAGTTTTAATAAGAAAAATTGATTAAAAATCCTAAACTAAATGGGAAAATTATGAAAAATTCAGGAAAACTCCTTTGGGCTATGAGGAATAAAGGAAAAATAAAACGACACCAACTGCTGAACAAATAAGCAGAGAAATAAGCAAATAAGCTTAATAAGCACAAACTGATAAATGAGTATATTAATAAAACAATGCAAAGGTTAATTGAAAAAGTCCCAAGGGCAGATGGTTTGTGTGTGTGTTGTTGAGGCGTTGGCTAGCTAAAGGGGAGGTCACAGGTTCGAAACCTGTGGCCACCCTTTTTGAAAAACTAATTTTTTTTATTTCTTTTTGAAAAGTTTAAAGATAAAACAAAAATAAACATATATAAAAAAGAAATTTTTTTAGAAACTTAAAAATAAGCTAAGAAAAAGCAAAAAAAGGTTGACAGTTTTGCTAAAACTCACAAATGACTAATAAGCTAAGCTGTATGGATTACTTTGGATGCAATAGGCAAAAGGAAAGACTAACAAGTTAAAACAGACCAAGTACTATACCTAATAAGCACCTAGGATTAGGCATAAGCTAATTAGATGAGTAGAAAAGCACTAGAAAGCTTAAAAGGATAGTAGACAATAAAAGGCAGATTCTAAGGAAAATTAACCAACTTTGAGCTAAAATTTAGACATAATAAGCAAAGGGAAAACTCAAAAAAGTGAAAATAGATTTAGCTTGGAGACTAATAAGCACATAAAAGCAAAAATTAAGAAAACAATAAAAAGATATAAGCTAGATAAAGACCAAAGAAAATGGAAGACTATACTACCATTTTTAGACTTTTGAAGAGTTTTTGACAAATGCATCCTATGATTTAGGACTCAAAAATGATATTAGCTTTCTAAATATTTAAAGTAGATTGAGATTAGACTAAATTAAACTAAAAGTAATCAAATTTAGGCATAATTAAGTTAAATTCTATCCCTAATCCTGGGCTTTTAAGAACAGTACAAAAATCTAGCATATATGACTGAAATTTTGGCTAAATTGCTTAAAAAACTATTCCAAAGTTTAATGACTGAAAACAGATGTGTGTAAATGCATTTGACACTCTCTTTGAACACAAAAACTCTACACTTTAAAAGCACTTTTATGGATCCAAGGATCCAACAGTTAAGGCCTTATTAAGAGCTAGCAGACTTTAGTTTTAGAATAACAAACTTTAAGACTTTAACAAAACTAAATTTAAGCTTCTAAAAACTAACATTAAGACTTAAATAAAGCTAAGGGAAACTGATTTTTAAGACAAAAGACAGACTAGACCCAAATTGACCCATTTTGGCCCTTATGCCAAACACCCCTTTAAGGACAGATTTTGCAATTTTAAACTAAAACAGATTAAGATAAGCATTATACTAAATCAAATAAGCATAATAAAGACAAAATTAACATTTAAAAAGCAGAATAAGCACAAATTAAGCAGAAATAAGCAGTTAAAATAGTAATGACAGAAAATGAGGCTAAAAGAGTAAAAATGAGCATACCTTGCCCTTTGCTCTAAACAAGGGCTTAAATGCTCAAATGAGCTTGTCTACAAGCTCTAGCAGAAGCTAGTACAAACCCATAAGCTCTTCCATTGCCAGCTTATCATCCAAAAGCTTTGGTAGTTTTGAGTGGTGATTTTTTTTTGTTTTTGGTAAATTTTCTTAAGTGCTATAAATGCTTAATGAAAACATATTATGGAAGAACTCTATTTAAGAGATTACAAAGCTTATAAAACATCTAAAACAATGAAACAACAATTAAGATACTCTTAATTTTATAATACTTAAAACTTATTTTCCAGTAATCATTGAAAAAGTTACAATACTTGAATTAAAAATACAATAAGCTGTAAAAATACAATAAAAAGCTATCCTATTAAAAACTTAAACTTAAAAAATAAAAAACTACTGTCTACTGTGTGAAAAAAAACACACATATATAGTCGTAGGAGCCCTTTGAGGTGTGCTTGTTGTGTTTTCTGTGTGAGAGGCATCAAGACTTCATCCTAGCCTTCTATTTTTCTTGGTCACCAAGCCTTTGAATCCAAGCCCTTGATTCCTTGTCTTTGTTCTAATAGCCAATGAAATAACATGGGATTGCCAAGGTATTTTTGGGGTTTCGTGTAGTGGGGTGAGGCGGTGAGAGTGATGGTTTTGTTGGGTAGCCTGGTGCATGTGAAGGGGATGATGAATAGTATGGGAAGTTTGGCGGGAAAAAGTTTTGGGGTAAACATGGTAACGGGGTTTATGGTTAGGGACGTGAGGTGTAATTAGGTTTAAGGTGTAGGAGGTAAAGAGTTAACATTGTTAGGGGTAAAGGACTTAGGGTGCAAAGATGTTTAAGGTTTAGGGTGTTAGCCTTAAAATATTGAGTCGAACATGAAGTTCGTTCATTATGTATTTAAGTCTCGGTCATGTATCTTCATAAAGTCAAAGAATGTGAATGTCTTGCACAAAAGCTGTCAAAACAAACTGAATCTGTTAATAACGAAGTTCATAATAAGCTTTTAAAGAGTTTTGCTAAACTTGAAAAACACTCGATTTCTCTTGAACTTTCTTTACAACATTGTAAAGAACAGATGAAAAACAACCCAGTTTGCAAAGAAAATGCTTCAAATGTATTTCGAAAAGAACGTGAACAATATCATGAAATACAAGATTTGAAAGCTCAAATGCAAGACAAGAACATGGTGATAAATGAGTTAAAGAAACTCATTCTGGTAACAAAAGGAAAGTCTGTGGAAACTCAGTTTGATAAACCATCTGTTGTTCGACAACCAAATGCTCAACGGATTCCAAAACCATCAGTTTTAGGAAAACCGACTCCTTTTTCAAATTCTCCTGAAATGAGAAGTTTTCAAACGAATAAGTCGGTTAATAAAACTAATGCGTCGGATGGTTTGTTTAAACCAGTCACTCAACAGAATTTGCCTCAGAATAGAAACCAAGCGGTTCGAAACACAAATGTGCTTAAACCAGGAATGTATAGAATTGCCTCCACCACAACACAAACTAGAACACCACAGTTGCCTCATGCTTCTAGGAATACTAATCCTTACATGTCTAAATCTTCAGGAGTAATTCACACTACTAGTGTTAGCAGACCACAACTTAAGTGCTATCAAGTTAAAGATAAGGTCGTGCCAAACAATAGTCAAGTAAAGTTTAAAAAGAAGGAAGTAGAAGACCATCATAGGATTTCTAGTATTTCTAAGAAAACAAAGTCTGTAACTGCGTGTAATGACAGTTCAAACTCCAGAACTTCAAATGAAAATGTTGTTTGTGCTGAATGTGGAACATGTGTGTTTAATTCTAATCATGATGCTTGTGTTTCTCGATACTTGAAAGACGTGAATGCTAGAACTAATGGATGAAATACACATTGACGATAAACTTCACTTCGTTGAAGAACCCGTGGAAATTATGGATCGTGAAATTAAGCAGTTAAAGCAAAGGCCCGCGTTCCCCATTACATAGTTCGATGAACGCTAAGAGTCTTGAGTTCACATGGGGAACATAAGATCATTCAAAAGAAGTATCCGCACCTCTTCACCAATCGCGCATCTTCATGCAATGCCACGTCTTAAAGCATTGAGGACAAAGCTCCTTTAACGAGAGGAGACTGTAACAATCCATTATTTCAGGTCATTTTACGACTTCAATTATTTCATTATTTATTTTTAGACGTGTTTACTTTTAATTTTCATCGTTTAGTTAAATCGCGTAAACTAAAAATCAACATTCAACGTAAACGGCACCAAACAAATAAAAGTTTACGTCAAGCAAGCATTATATTATTTTTACGAAAGTAATAATCAACTTTTTATATTTTATTTTTATTGGTTACGTAAAACGTTTATGTTTCGCAATAAAATACATTTAGGCATACCCGGAAGCACCAATACCTATCTATACTAAACCAAATACCCACAATTATACTCAATACTCAAAATAATACATATTACTACCATATACATATACATAGGCGGTTCTAGTATAGAAAGCACCAAGGAAAATAATATCTAGACTTCCATTTTCAAATCAAACACGTGTTAAATCCATTTCCAAGCAACCTTTTTTACAATTACTAACTTCCTTACACAAGTTTTTTTTCCATACTTTCTTACATCAAAACCATGCCTTTTCCCCTAATTTTTATGGATGTATTTTTAGATATTTTAGCTATAAATTGGATCTTATTTGCAAAGCCTTCATTCCCTTTATTTCTCTAGCTAAAAATCAAAGAAACTCTCCCACCTATAAGCCCCAAAACCCACGACTCACTTTTGAGTCACAAAATAATTCATAGCTTTGATTTCTCAAGTATTACAAGTGTACAAGGGTTGATATTAGGCATATCTAAGGTGTTACAAATTGATTTGGAAGCTTGGGTATTGGTTTATACAAGGTTTAATCAAGTGAAAAGTTAGAGTTTTCAAGTGTTGGATTAAGGTTTTCTTGAAGTATTTAGGGTTAATACTTGCTTTGTAATCTTGCGTATCATCTTCATTCGTCTTTCTAATATTCATTTCATATTTTATATAATTGTTATATGGTTAATCGTCACCTAGTTATATTTTATACATGTTTATAAAATATTAGAAATTTACATAAACTCAAAAAATACTTGTTCATGGTAAATATGATGTTTAAAACATAAAGACATATTTTATTTAAGGATTTACAAGCAATGGATAATTTATATGATTATTTGTTAAGTTATGGTTAACTATTTATTTATAGAGTGTATATAAATAAATAAACATGATGGACATTTTTCTTAGACACTTTGGATTATATATGATGGACATAAACTTAAGGACTTAATTTATATACAAGATGTGTAAGTACATAAATTAGAGGACTTGTAGCAAATTAGTTAAGTTTAAAACTTATAAACACAATTTTTCAAACATTTAAAAAAAACCTACTGTTTTAATTCGAAAAATATAACATTGATTTTATATTTTATTAAAATAGTACATTTCATGACGATTCAAAATATACAGAGAACTCGAAAAACCGAGCTATAACAAAGAAGTTACGCTATTACAAGTTTACGATAAAAAGTATTTTTATAAGAGTAATTTTATAAAAATACGTTACTGTTCATAACAGTGAGTTTTTGGAAAATATTTTTCTTGGATAAAACTTTTAATTACAGATCCTTGCATATAATGATCACTAAAAACACAATTAAAATGAAGGAGATATGAATTTTATACGATTTCAATAAATAAATTTATAAAAAGTGTTTTTATAAATTTTAGCCACTGTTACTGTTCATAACAGTTTATATAAATATTATAAGTATAACATTTTGCTATATTTCTCAAATACGATTCCATACTTATAAAGAACAAGCGAACGGAATTAAAATGAATAAGTTATGATGTTTATAAGATTACAAAGATTAAATATATAAAAGTAGTTTTACAAAAACAATAAAAGTTACTATTCTCAATAGATAAATTATCGTAAATATAATATTTTAATAAATCTTCTTAATACGAAACCATGGACACAAAGACGTATAAAACAGAGTTAAAACAGGAGAAATATAACTTTCTATGCACTATTTCCTGACATGAATAGTGTTGGTTCGTTTTTAATAAAAACTTTGCAAAACAATGTGGTATCACTTATATAATAGTTATACCTGTTTTTAACCTTATAAATATTATTTTACATGATGATCGAACTATTTATACAATAACATTATATAAATAATAAAAACATTAAATCAAGTATTTTTAGCAATTAATGAATTGTTGAACAAGTATACTATATTTACAAATACATGTGCATGGACATTATTTTTCAAAGTACAAATTTATATTGTTTAATTTTATAAATTAAACAAACATGTTTATGTGGTGATGTAACTATATAGAATTATATATAGTGTTAGTTAATCAAAGTACATTGTACTCATACGACCTATATTTAATTAGGTTGCATTCGGACTATACGTGACGATTTTCATATTTGATTTACATATCAAATACATTCACTGAGGTGAGTTCATAGCCCCATTTTTATAAAATTCCAATGATTTACAATTCTCGGGCTGAGAAACATGCATTGTTTTACGATGGGACGCAAGTACACCTTTATACAAATTACGAGTTTGCCTAAGTAGCTATAACCCACTATGCCCATAAATCATGAAATGTTAATTACTGGATTGTAAGCGCGAATGTTATGAATAGATCTATTTGGGATTGACATCCCCGTTCGGGTGAGTAGCGCTCACTAGTTTCGGAGGTACCGAAACGACGAATGTATAAAGCCCATGTCGGAACAATTTGGATGTTGCGGGTTGAACATCTACACGGGCACTTATTTGACATTAAGTGGCATACATATATGTGTACTTCATTGTCATGAAGCTTAGTGCATTCATAATTACTTTTTAGATATTGTATGTTGTTGAAATGTCCTTACACTTGGAAATCTTGAGGTCTTACTTTATACATTAATTAAACCTGTGAATTCACCAACTTTATGTTGACGTCTTAAAGCATGTTTTTCTCAGGTCAATAAGGCAAGAACAAGATACAATTGTGGGTCATCATTTTGGAGTCACATTATCATAAAGATTTAAGTGCATTACATTTTGGAGTATTTGTTATGTATTAAAATCTTTACACTTTTCAAGGATGAACAAGTTAAGCTATGGGATTTTGTAACAAACCATTTATTTAATCCAATGTATCATTTTTAACTACTCATATAGAGGTCGTTCTCATATCTTGTGTTGTTAATCTTTGATGTAACACTCTCAGACCTATATTCTGCTGCGACCCTATTTGGGGGTGTTATAGATTGGTATTCAGAGCCAAGGTTATAGAGAACTAGGATGCATATTTTACCTAGACTATAACCGTTTTCATAAACATTGCATCACATCAAAACTTTTTCATGTGCATACACTACTTGCTTACACTATGTGTTTACATGATTTATATGCGTATTTACCTTATCATATGTATATCTTACATTTGTCTTACATACTATACTTACATAAAACCCTAGATGGTCACGGCACCATGACCACACCTCGTCCCACACCTTTTTCCACTACGGGACCACGTACCAGAGTATTTACTCCATTTGTCATCATATCCGATTCTGACAATGAGATTACTACCTTACCCATGAGACCCGCACCACCACCATCACCAGATCACACACCAGCTTTGTACGTCTACCCACTGGATTCTGGTGACGACATATCAGACGAGAATCTGAAGTGACACTACTAAGTCACTTCACACCCATTCTACTTCGACATCAGTTGTTCATCCATCATTTACCCGATCCCTATCTACTAGCCTTGTTCTTGCCAGTCAACCAGGAAAGGAGATCCCAATGCCACTAGGCTACAGAGCAGCCATGGACCGATTGGAGACTCACCATCATCCACTACTTTTAATCAGAGTTACCATCCTCATCTGGTAAGAATCCAGACCACCCTCTCATCACTACCACCATCAGTACCACCACCACCAGAGCATATTGAGTCACTTGGGGATAACATAAAGGCTAGCATGTGGAATTTTGAGAAGCACCCTGGCCCATAGACAGAAAGATTAGTCATTGTAGCTCCTTTTGTATTATATCATACTAAACTTGAGTAATACTCGGTTGGTAGCGTTAATGAAAAGCTTGTACTCTTTTATTCATGTAAAACGATGTACTAAGTATTAACCTACTTTGTTGGTTATGATCATGTAGTTATTATGATGGAGGTGCTTTATTTATGTTCCAGGTTGCTTTTATCTTATACCCTTGCATGACATGGTCTTACTTTACATATACGTTGTGATCATAAAGTGTCATGATTTTACCTTGGATGAAATCTCATATATATTTTATTCCTTGTGATCTTAAGGAAACGATGACAACTATGAATCAAGGGATGAGTTTTGCATAAATCGAGCAGATTGTAGCCGAGAGAGTGCTAATGCTATTGAGACTATTGCTATCTATAGACGAGGTAGCAGAGAATACTGGCAACAAGAGGAAGTGGGAAGGTAACCACAAGGGAAGCTCTAGCCAGCAACAAAACAAAGAGCCTAAAGTGATTAGAGAACACACTGACGGTCCAAACAACAAGGAAGGCGATGCTGGAAATCTACCATTATGTAACAAGTGTGAGTTTCACCACACTGGCCCGTGTGCAGCAAAATGTAGCAAGTGCAAACGGTTTGGTCATCAAACTAGAGATTGCAGGACCCCGGTACTTAGAGCATAACAGAGGCCCTTAATGGCAAAAATGAGCATTGCATCGTTAACCCTCAATTATACATGTCCTGATCACCTATGTATAATTTGGAAAGGACCATGTCATGCTCGGAGTAGTCACCTTAAAATCTTTTATCAAAAATTTAATTTTCCACTTATATCTCAAAAAAACAAAAGTTTGTGTGTGTGTCCATAAACATACCATGTCACAGATTCAATTAGTAATCTTAGCGACTAAGAGACTTTTACCCACCCTACACATAGAGTTGGCATCATCTTATATCAAAACCTATGTCGAAAAGTCAAGACACATCCTATCCACCCTAGAATGATCCACTAACAAGTTTACTCGCCATTAAGGAATATACCAAATCACCCCTTTCAACGTCTACGTAATACCATAGAGCTTAGTAGTTACGACACCACCATATTCGTTATCACCCTAGAAGGAAAAATGTTATAACTAACGCGTTAAGCCAAAAAGGACGAATAAGCCCGCTAGAAGCCGAACCTTGGTCGCAACAATAAATATTAAACCAATGTCACAAATCTTGAACGCTCAAGCTATTTAGAAGGGGAATTCAAGCAAGTTACCAAGCGTGGTAACGAAAATATCGAAAGACGTAAATAAAAATAACAAATAGAATTGTTGTTACAACATTCGTTTATTTCCTTGGAAATAAGGTTACATAAGAACAAAAGGGAAGTACAAGTTTTATTATAACCCTCCCCTAAAAATAATATCTATTACATCCAAAATAAATCCACGCCAATAGCTAGGACAATGATCGGTGCAAGGAGCGCTAGAAATCTTCTTCGTATGGGACGTAGGCCAAATAAATGTCGAGTGCTATCGGCTTTTGCCACCGCACGAGTGAATGATATGCAACATTTTGAGAGGTTTGAATGAGAGAAATTTAAGTGAAAGATTTAGTGTTTTATGGAGAATTAGAGAAAAAAAATTGTAATTAAAGGGGGAAGTAACCATTAGGTTACTGTTGGGGTCACTGTTCATCTATAAAAATTAAAATTAAAAAGAGGGGGAGGACTAAACTGTAACCTTTGCCCTTTTGTGTTATGAATATTTTATTTATAGTCCTTTGACTATTTGACTGTTGTCAGTTTATTCAAATTTTGTACCGTGTTGACGGTGGTGATTTTATGAGATATATGATGAATTGTGGTTTATTGTGATTAATAATCCCTTTTGGAAGGTATTATTGTGTTATGTGTATTTCGGGTGGTTTGACTCGTGAATTTTGAGAAATGCCGAAAACGAGTCTGACACGTTCGTTAATGTCCAAATGAGTTTTGAAGGGTGTAAAGTGAAAATATGTCGTGTAAATACTCTAGGTTAATGGGAAAGTATTTTTAAAGTGAATAAAAATGCTAATTAACTTTGGGGTAAATTTTACGGTTGAGTTTTACGAGTATTTAAGTGATCCCGATAGAAAGAAAAGGCCGAACCTCATGGGGATACCATGGCGGTCAAAAGAAACTAGAAGATAAAGTGACTTTAATTTTAGCAACCTTGTCCTTATTGACATAAGAGGCTTTTCTTTATCCTCATTTTACACATATTCAATTTTAAAATCAAAAAATATCCCTCTCCCTTCTTTTTCTTTATTCATTGTCCACACCTACAACAACACACACTCATATAATTTTGAAGTTTGATCAAGAAAAACCATAAGACCATAAAGATGGGGGTTTGAATTCTAATGGGTTTTTTGTTATTTGTTTTTTGGTTATTCATTTATATATAGTTTGGGTTTGTCCAGTTCGTGGTCGAAATCTACAAATTTGAAATTTTCTTGTAATTTTTTCAAATTATTTTCGTTTGTCCTTTTGAGTTTATTTTGATGCATAGATGTTAGTTGTACAAGTTGATCGTTGTGAAAATAGATTTTTGAAAGCGAAACGAAAGAAAAATGAGGTGTTTGGTTCGTGTAAAAAGAAAAGGAAAAAGAGGGTTTTTGTAGTTTTGATGTCGTGGTCGTGATGGTTGAATAATAATATGATGCTAGAATGCTTATTTTTTTATAGTAGCTTGTATGGCTTATTCGGGCTTATTTTTTAAGTTATTTCTTGGCTTATTTGGGCTTATAGGCCACAATGGATTCCCAAAATTAAACACTAGGCAAGTGATTTTGAGTATTTTTGTGTTATGACGTAATGTTGGACTAGTTTTTGAGGCTTATGGTATACCAAAAGCGTTACGTACTTAAATACTTATTTAAAGCTTAATATACGTTTATTTTGATCTATGGACTCACAACCCAATAAGTCTATTTGAGTCGCGGCTTAATGGGAGGGCTTATTGTGGTCCGGATTATTTTCTACATATAAGTATATACTTATATATGTAAATGGACATCTGATTTATTTTTTGATATGACCTTGGTTTTTGGACTTAAATAGTAATTTGACTTATATATGCCTATGGACCTTTGTTGGGCACTTAAGGTCCCAATAAACTATATGTAGTAGTTATGAGAATTTTTGAGTGGACTTTTTTGAAAGTGGAAATGGATTTACAAGTTATATTGAACGATATTTGGGGAAACGTGGTGTAACGTTACGATTGAGATTTTGGAATTTTGTCGAAAAGTGTCGAATTTGTGAAAAATGTTGAAAATAAGGTTTGAAACCTTGGAAAACGTTGTATAAACGTACGAGTCATGTCGAAATTTCGTAAAAAGTTTATACTTAGAAAATTTCTTAAAAACATAATTTTTGATTTTAAATAATAAAATAATATTTAATTATTTTATTTTATTTATTTAATAAATTCACTAAAAGACGAAAAATATAATTTTTCTCGAAACTTCTCTAAAGTGTTTATTATGAGTAAACGTTTCATTTTCAACCGTATAATGATTATTTTGAAGTGACTAAGGTGTACCGAATGGACTTGTCGAGATATATTTATAATTAATAATTATAAATATTTATTATATTACTTATCTATTTACGCTAAATAGTATAAGTATGTATTATCGAGGAATGAGATTGATATGATTGTGGAGTTAAGTCGTCAACCATATACCAAAACACTACTAAATTGTTTTGGGTAATTGTACAACGCGTCTAAACTCTATGCATCAAACGTGAAGATTGTTTTGGAATTGGATGATTAAATTGGGACATTAACTGGACTAGGTCGTGTGCGGGCGTCGTTGCATTTGCTTGTGTGATTGAGATTTGGTTGCTAAAGACTTGCTTGAGGTGAGTTCTCGTAGCCCCACTTTTTACTGTTTTTCCGTTGGGGGAAAATGATACTCAAATGTGTTTTGAAATGTTTTGAATTGATCTGTGCAAAATGTGATTTTGTTTTTGGGACAAGATATGTGCTTATAACGCTATTGAATATTATTGCTGTATGACTGTTTGGAAGCGGATGGGTACGTCTACTCAGTATTTGTGTGATTATTAGAGGCGGATGGGTACCCCACCCCAGTTTGGGTTTGGTCCTGCCTCTATTTTAGTGTCCACTGTAGCCCTTTAGGGTGGCGTAAGTGACATATGTTATTTATTAGCGGTTTTGCTAGGTTGTTTGGCATATATTCACTGTCATATAACACTATTGTCCACTGTTGAAATATTGGCACAACTTTTAGGTTTAAGGTCAAACCTACGAGCTTACCAACATTATTGTTGACGTTTTCGAGTATCATTTTCAGGTGAAGTGAAAGAAGAGTAGTGTTTGGTTATTGGTAGCAGACTTAAAGTATCCCGTTGTGGAATTCCGTTTGAAGTCTTGCTGCTTGTTGTTTATTTTAGTTAGGATGTTTTTAGAATAAGTTTGGAGTTTTTTTATGGGTTCCTCCCCCCCCCACCTGGTTTTTTGGGGGGCCCCCCCAAAAAAAAAATTCGAATAATTGTAAGAGATTGTGGATTTTAGTTGCGATTTGGGACATCACTTGAGTTTGTTCAAGGTTGATGGTCTTCATAGCACTTGGAGTTTATGCAATGTAGTTTTCTCTATTTTGTATCTTGTGTTATGATTGATCATTATGTTGCATTATCGAGTTTCCGCCATTTTCGGGGTATGACAGATTGGTAATCAGAGCCAAGGTTATAGAGAACTAGGTGGTTTGGCTTAGACTATAACCTAAGATCCGTCGTCTAGTTTTGCTATAGGATCTATGTGCGCGGTGTTCCGCTTCTGTGTGCCTTTGTGTGTTCGCGGTTTGGTGCCTTAGTTATGTCAGTCATTGAAATGGGTGGGCTCAATATTGAATATGAATGGGAAAGGATACGAATATAAGATACGGGGCCATCGTATTAAACGCGCATCACAACTCACTCATACTTGATAATTTTGTTCACACAAATCGATGTTGACACCGTAGGGTGGAGTTACGTGTATATGGTTATATATAGTAAGATATTTTATATATATGTGCGAGTCTTCCCACTTACCTAACGTTGCCCATGTTCTCCCTCGTATAGATAATGCCGCCAAGGATGAGGACCCGAAGTGATGGTCGGCCGGTTGCCAAATCACTAGGAGGGGGAACGGGTGAACGGGTTTGGTAAGAGGTGGAAGGGGTAGAAGACTAGGAAGGTAATGATGACAATGTGAGGAGTTTGTGAATGGTCAAAGAAAAGAAGGGTTTGGGAGCTAATGGGGTGTAGAGGTAGTCAATGGGTATGTAGAGGAGCAATGGGGGTGCACCCGACTTCTCGACGTCATTGCACCAGGTATTTGCAAGAACCTCTTACCCGTCATGCCTAGCTCTTAAGTAACCAGAGGAAATGTTGGAAATCGAATGAAGGGTTAATGAAGAACGTTCAGGAGAACGTGGGAATGTGTTAGTAAATGGCCTCCGGGTAGGTTTGTTCATAACAGGGAGTCTTAGCTTGCAACCCTAAGAAAAGGATGGTAAGGGAGGTAAGTATTCGTTACGTCGTTGGATTAAGAAAAAGAGAACGTACAGGATATGAGGTGGTTTGTAGTAATGACCATAAAGTGAAATACACTGCTGGTTCATTTGTGGGTAAGGCTTTAACGTGGTGGAACTCTCAGATCCGCACGGTAAGCCGGGAAGTTGATGTTAGTATGTCATGGAATGACTTTAAGTTTATGATGATTGGTATGTGCTTAAATATACATACCTTTTTCTAAATAAAACGAGCTTTAAAATTTTTTTTTAACATAAAAAGAACATAAAATGACCAAATATATGGCTTTGTTTGCGTTTGTACTGGGCGCAAGTAACAGATATTCACAAAAAGACAAAAACAAGGCAAAAACCAGACAAAACCGAGCACGAGATTGGAAAGAGCGAGAAAAGCCGAAGCTGAGGACATTTTGCAAAGTGGGCCAATCCTAGCCCAAAATTAATGGGCCAAGACCGGCCCAAATTATGAAAAAAAATCGGCCAATAAAGAAGCCCAAATAAGGACTCAACAGCCGTTAGCCTTTTAAACCAAAAACCATTCTCACCATTAGTCCTCTAAACGATTGCATTGTTAGTCCCACGGCTAACGATCGTTACCCGCTTCACCTTCATTCGAAATATAATAAAATTTGAGCCAAAAATGGCGCATAGGTCAAAGCAATTAATTTGCAGTTTCGAGTTGAATGGGAAAGTCAAGGCATTCAATGCACGTTTTAATGGTGATTATTGCTTTCCATAAGCAATTTAGAAGTTTTTTTTTGTTTTTTTTTTTGTGGTTTGAGTTTTTTGTTTTAAAGATGATTGGCAATTTTAACTCACATAATGCACAAGACTTCCCAATAAATAGGGAGGATTTCATTCAAAGAAGACACCTCATATTTTTTTTCTATCATTTTACTTTACTGCAATTATGTTAAATTATCTGTTTTAAGCTTTGTTATAAGCATTGTTACCCTTTCAAGCATTGTACTCTCAAGATTATTCAATAAAAACTTTTATGTAAGCAAATACTCTTCTTAAGTTTTTGGATTCCTTTTTATTTGTATCGAAGATTGATTCGATTGATGTCCGGTTTGTTGTTTGATGGTTCGGTGGATTAGAAGTGCTCTTTCATGAGGTCGGTGCACACTTTTCATTCTTTTTTCCTTCATTACTTCGTAGTTGTAGCAGCTTTTAACATATGATAGTTTAATTTTGCTATTTTATTTCTCTTAGTTCGCATTCGAATTTTATTTCATCTTTTCTTTTGACGTTACACATGATTTTTATCTCATAGTTTTCTTTTTGGTATCTACATTTCGTTTTTTTACTCATTAGATGATAAGTGAGCAGATATATATTTTGTTTGAATTGCAGCATTTTAGAGGATTTTGTCTTATCCCCATTTGTGAATTTATTTAATTGAAGGTATAGATTTTATAAGAACGAACAGAATGAAATGACATATATATTTTGTTTGAATTGCGGCATTTTAGAGGATTTTGTCTTATCCCCATTTGTGAATTTATTTAGATGATGGGCATGACATATATATTTTGTTGATCTCATTTGGACCGGTCGAACATTATTCGTGTTTTGGTTAAATTGGATGAAAGATTATTGGTTTAAGCGGTAATTTTGAGTTTAATCAATAGAGTTACTAAATAGTTTTGGCGCTTATGGAGTGGGTCTCATCTCGTTATTTTTGCACTCTTCATCATATTTGACATCTTTATTCTCTTAGCATCTTAATTTTTAGCATGATAGTTTTAATTGCCATGTTTATTTTTGCCATCATTAATAGGTTTAAAAATTGATTTAGTTGCTTAAATTGTCGCGTTTCTTTAATTACCGTTAACGTTTTTAATTTATAATCATAATTGCCTTAATTGTTTATTTGCTTTTTTTTTATGCTTTTACGTTTTTAGTAGAATAGAAAACAAATCAAAATCTTAATCTATTTAAAATCCCGATTACAAACGTCAACACGAAGTTCAATTCACGCCTCGTCGGAAAAATAACGACCCGGGAAACGACTAGAAATGTTCGCTTTCGAAATCGATACTTCCGGAATTATATTTTATTTGTGAGTTGGTTTATCGCTTTGGTTAAAAGTGATTTGCCGATTCACCTATATATATACACACACACTATTGACAACGATCAATGATACAAGAGTTTTGTCCTAGTCATGAGATGCAAAAGTTAGAATCTGAGTTGTGGAATCACGGCATGGTCGGGGCTGGCCATGCTGCGTATACTATAGTTTCATGAGGTTGCGATGTTAGTTCTCATTGGTAACCTCCTGAGAGTAGGATGATGAAAGGTATGTGTATGACCATGCTTTCACAAAACTGTGATTGGGGCAGCAACGGAGCCAAGACTATCAGAAGGCAGTGCAGAATCTGGGGCAACTGAACCAATGAGGCTATGAGAAATGGATAAGTAAGGAAGTTAAGAAAGAGGAAATATGGGGGAAACAGCAAGGATAAGAATGGTAGATGACAATAAGAAGTCTAAAGACTAGGAAAGGTTTTTGCTACGACTCATAAACCCTGGAAGGAAGAGAGAAATATGGGTCCTTGGTCCAAGTGTAACCACAGTAACTCTACCATGCACCCGAAAGGGCCTGTCGCTCATTGCTTCCAACTATACCGTCTGGGTCATTTGGAAAAGGATTGTAGAGGTATGCCGAAGAATGTGAATCCTGTCAATGCTAGAAACCCAACAGTTAGAGCATGTTATGAGTGTGGTAGTACCGACCATGTCAGCTCAGCTTGCCCTAGATTGAATAGAGCACAAGAACCGGAAGGAAATCGTCAAATCAAGTTGCTGGCTAATACCGGGGGTCAGGGTCCGTGGAAACCAAGGACCAGGCTAGGGGTAGGTCATTTTCAATTTTTGTTGGGAGCAAAGGAAGCTCGCTAGGATCCGAACATTGTGACGGGTACGTTTACTGAACGATCATTTGCACTACCTTATATGACTCTGGAGCCGCTATAGTTTTTTTGTTTTCACTACTTTTTATATCTCTGTTAGGGCTTAGAGCCATCGACTTAGGTTTTCAGATATGAGATTTGAAGATAGCTAGCGGCAGCTAGTAGAGATGATAAGGTTATTAAGGGTTGTAAACTAGAAATCGAGGGTCATGTCTTTGACATCGATTTGATACCTTTTGGAGTATGCGAGTTTTGAATGTGATTGTAGTAGGACGGTTTGTCTATTTATAAGGCTGAAATACTTTGCCATGAGAAGGTAGTGAGGATACTACGGGATGGCAAGTTGCTTAGAGTACTAGGAGAGAGACCAGAAGAGAAAGCGAGACTCTTGATGAGTGCTAAAGCTAGTGAAAAGAATCGAGAAGAGATAGTTGTGGTTAGAGATTTTCCTGAGGTATTCTCGGATGATCTATCTGGATTACCACCTATTCGGGAAATTGAGTTCTGGATTGAGTTAACCCCTGGAGCAACGCTGGTAGCAAAGTCTCCTTATCGTTTGGCACCTTCTGAATTGGAGGAGTTGCCGGGACAACTCAAGGAACTCAAAAGATAAAGGTTTCATTTGAGCAAGTTCGTCGCCTTGGGAAGCGACGGTGTTGTTCGTTAAAAAAAGGATGGCTCTTTTAGGATGTGCATTGATTATAGAGAATTGAACAAGTTGACTATTAAGAATCGCTATCCGCTTCCTAGAACTGATGATCTATTTGATCAACTGCAAGGGTCGCAGTTTTTCTCGAAGATAGATCTTAGGTCTAGATACCATCAGCTGAGAGTGCATGAGGATAACATTCCAAAGACTACGTTTAGAACTCGTTATAGACATTTTAAGTTCACATTAATGCCCTTTGGTCTGACTAACGCACCAGCAGTATTTATGGATTTGATGAATAGAGTTTGTAGGCCTTATCTTGATCAGTTTGTGATAGTGTTTATAGACGATATCTTAATCTACTCTAAGACTCAAGAGGAGCATGTAGAACACTTAAGGTTAGT
>BQNB010017509.1:7236-69825 GCA_026074375.1 Tanacetum coccineum
TCAAAAAAATATTTTTCTTTTTCTTAAAATTTTCTTTTGTCCTACTTTAGGTTTAGAAATTTAGTTTGTATTTTTAGGAGAAAGTTTTACCTCAATTGCTTTTTAGTCGCGTTTTATTTGTCCCGTTAATTGTTTTTGTGCTTTAATTGTTTTTATTTACTTATTTTAATTGTACTTTTAATTAGTAGTTTTAGAAAACCAAATCAATCTCCGAACCCATTCAAATCAATATCCAATATCAAGCGAGGTTTCAATTTCTCAAGTCGTTGGAGAAACGACCCGGGTGATCATACTTCCCGGCTAAATATACGTATTATATATTATATATATCTTGTAGAGTGAGCTTTTCTTAAGGGAGACTTTAGGAAAGTTCTTAATTGCTCTTTTGGAATATTATATTATATTTTTGCGTGTATAAAATTAACAATCAGTTTTTGGCGCCGCTGCCGGGGATTTGAGTTAACGAATCTCTCGTTTTGTGTTTGTTGATAAGATTTGAAGATCCTTTCGTCCTCGAAAGTTTCATTTTTGTTAAAAAAAAATCAAAAATAAAAAATTGTCCTTAAAAAGAAATAAAATACACAAAGTTGGTAAACGAACACCAACATATAATACCTTCAATTGAGGTATTATCATAAATAAGTTCCGGTGAACTTGCAAAGTTCCCAAATCGAACAAAAGATTCAAAAACTTGCCATTTGTGTCACTTACGAAATACGGCTCACCTTAAGAAGCAATTTTTAAGAGCTACCGTGAAGTAAGTTGATTATTTGGTTTAAGTTGTCTCTCGTTTTGTCCGTAAATAAAATATGTTGTTTAAAGAATCGAAAAAACCAAAAATAATCTTCTTTTTCTTCTTATCCATTTAATTCTTTTCCTTAACCCTCTAAATTGTTTAATTCTTATGGCGTCTCATCGTTTGAATCCCCTTTACGCAATTAAAGAATGCTCGTCTTGTGGAAGTTTGTACACTAGAGAATGTTGTTCAATAGGAAGTCTTGAAAACAAGATTCTTGTTCCCGAACCCGACTCCTCTCCGTGTTGTGCAAAGTGTGGAACCCCGGTTGATGGTCCGTATTGTCGTGGATGTGCTCTTTTACGAAAGAAATTCGAGGAAGATTTGCTTACATATTGTGTTGAAAATGGAATTTTCCAAGACTCTCAAGATACTTTCGAATCATCCGATGACAATACCAACGTTATTAATGCTCTTCAAGAGCCAATCGTTGTCAATCAAGACCCCGGTGTAAAGTCTTCGCAAGGTCCTCCACTTATTAACCAAAATTGTTGTTACGAGTGCGGTGATTCATTAGATGGAATTTTTTGTCAACAATGCATTTGCAAGTTTTGTGGTAAAGGTGCTCATTACGGTTATAATTGCCCACCAAAAGTTCCAATTATTTCTAAACCGGAGCCATACAATCAAACCATTGCTGAGCTCCCACAGACTTTGCCAATTGTTCATCCGACATGCAATTTTGAAGATAAGAATTCATTCACTTATGATTCCAAACCTAATTCTTTCAATGATTCTCCAAGTATTCTCACCCACCCTCCACAAATCCAGTTTAAGACCTACTTGTGTGAGTTATGTGGAAACGATGCTCATTATGGTTATGATTGTCCACCACAGTTCCCGCTTGTCTATAAACAGGAGCCGTTTTACAATCAAAACTTTAATGATAATTATTTTCCACAAAATTTTCAAAGTTCTTCTCAACACTACAATTGTTGTGAAAATTACTGGGAACCTCATGCAACTTTTCAATGTCAACCAATGAATGAAGAATATTATGAGCAAAATTCTTGCCATGGTTCTAATTCTTTTGGTTTTGACCAATTTCAACCCCCACAATATACCGTCAATCATCCAATCTTCAATGCTCAAAATGAGTTTCTCAATTCTCAAAAAAAGCTTATGGAGCAAATGACATCCATATGTGATATGGTTGGTCAAATTATTCAAAAGAAGGAAGAAGAAAGGCAAATTGTAGAAGAGCAAGCGGCTAAAGAGGATATCAGTATCGAGGAAATGAGGCATGAGCAGCAATTGGTTGATTACAAAATTAAAGATATCATGAATGATTTGGGTTATAAAAGATTTTGAGGCGAGAAGATTGATGAAGAATACGAGAGAGATTGTGAGAGTAGAATTCAAAAACTTAAGCAAGATTTTAATGAATGGGGCAGCAAAGTTCGAAAAAAGGAGCAAGCTTACAATGAAGAATAATATTCTGCTACCCGTCGTAGCATGCTTTCTATTCCTTTTGTCGATGAGGATGATTATATTCCTTTAGGAGATATTATTGCTCGATATTCTACGTCTAAAGCAATCACACCCGACTTACCGATCGAGGAGCCCGATAACTCTCTAAGTATGGGGGACGAGCATCTTGACACTACTCCTAGTATTGAGAACCTTGTCCCAATCCCAAGTGAGTTCGAGGGTATTTCTGACCACAAATTAAAGAAAATTAAAAGAATGATACTAGTGATGTGCCTAACTAGTTGATAATAATCGAGTTAATGTTGAAATTGATTTTGTGGAATCTTTGATTAACCGTGATACTTCAATTGTTTATTCTTCTAAGATTGACCCAATTCTCGAGGAGTTCGCCGGTGAACTTGCTCATATTGCTCCAATTCCACCAGGAATTGTTGAAGCCGATTTTGATCCAAATGATGATACTTCGAGTGATGACGATTCTTTTGAGAACATCGAGTACGTTGATGCATCACCTTCCTATATCGAGTACGATAGCTTCGAGGAGGTGAATGATGTCGAACAAGAAGAAAAAGAGTTTGATTTAGAAGATATTTTTCAAATCCAAGACGTTATTCTTCGAGAGAAATTATTAAACGTACATCGTCTTATTTCTAATATCGAATCTTTAAAAGTTAACTCTACTCTGGATTGTGTGCTCGAGTCTCCTTCTCCATTTCCTATCCCCGTCACGGATTGTGATTCGTTCTTAGAGGAGTCCGATACTTCTCTTTCTCATTTGGATAATTCTTTACCCGAATTCGAGACTTTTAGCGATCATATGGAAGAGACGAGAAGTGGCAGTACCACTACTCATGCTGATATCTCTCTTCCCGAGTATGATTCGTTTCTTTTTGAGATTGAGCCCGATCAGGGAGGGTTGCCTAGCGTTGTTATTTCTGATAATTCAAATGATCCTCTTTTGGAACTTCCCGAGTTTGAATCATTTCATTTTGATCCGTCATTTCCTCGTCCTCCTCCGGAACCACCGGATGTTGAGATTTGCTTACATTTTGAGCTCGATGCTCCCGTGATTGATAATTTTAATGAGCTTGAAGAAGACCAAAGGGGAGGTGAGATTGTTGTTTTTCAAAATGATGAAGATGACGATTCCTTCACATTTGTCATTCGGACTTTTCTCTCGTTTCTAACCTACCCTGTGGATTCTCCTTTACTTCTCTACACTGAGAATGAAGACACCATTTTTGACCCCGGCATCTCTACTTAGAGCCGGTGGCATCTCATTGGGATGGAACTTTCATGTGCTTTAATGTTTATCCAAACATTAATAAAAGCCCGATTGAGATTTTCTTTTCCATTTGCTTCCCCATGGACAACTTAATTCGGGGTCAAGTCAAGCTCGTGACTCGGTTAACAAAAACAAGAGTTTCTATCTTCTTATCTATTTTCTAACAATTAATGTGAGAGGGCCCGCCTCTTTCCTTTTTCGTGTTTTGTGTTTTGTGGTTTTATGTCCAGGATACCCGGATTTTGAAGACTCTTGTGCTCATGGTTTTGTCCATATATTCGAGCTTCATATCCTCTGCTTCATTTAGGGAATCTAATATCCTAATCTTATCGATTATCGTTTATCTTTAACATACTTAATAAATGGCTTTAGATTTATAGCTAAGGAGGTTTTTGTTTGCTTTGAGTTGTGATCTTACTAAGTGATTAACATATTAGCCCAAAAGGCCCATGTGTAAAGCTTGGTCGGATTTCAACTATCTAAATATTGGATTTTTGGTCTAAATTAATTTGAACACACACACCTAAATATATGATTTATGTCGGGAAGAGAAATTCACAAGTTGTAATTATAAGTAGTCTTAGCATCTTAGCTCGTACTTAAATGTGCTTTTTGTTCCATGATCCTTAAAGTTACCACAAGGTAATGAAAACAATACATTATGTCAACACAAGAATAAGTTGTAGTTAGGTAGTTAATTATTAAGAAAAATTATAAAAAATTAAAAATAAAATTTCTGTTGAAAATGGGAATCGGGTGTTTGATAAATTGTGATGTCTCTTAAGCGCTCTCAACAAAATCCTTTGCTACTTTCAAAGGTTTAGTTTGGGGAAGTTTTGAGTTTTGAGTAAGCTTAGTCATTGGTTTGGCGATCTTTGAAAACCCTTCAATGAATCTTCGGTAATACCCAGCAAGACTTAAAAATGAACGAATCTCCGTTGGTGGCTAGGATGAGTACACATCAGGAATACTTAGTTAATAGAAGTTGTGTTGTTTTTTGGTTAATAATTAGTTAATAGAAGTTTTCTTTAGTTCCTTTGTGATTAGGATGAGTACACATCAGGAATACTTAATTTGGCATACTATATGTATCACATTAATAAATATTTTGCTTATTCCTTAAAGAGCCTTAGGGTATATGGGATAAGTAGAATTCAATAATAATCCGAGACTGATAAAAGTTTGTTGTATCTTGCCGGCTCACAACCGATGTTACAGCCTTCTAAAAGGTCGAGGAAGTTACCGAAGTCGAAATATGTTTGCTACATCTTGTCGGAGGCGTGGCCGATGTTGTAGCCTTCTAAAGGACTGAGGTTTAATAATGTTGCTTAATTTTTGTCTTATTTTGTGCCTTAAAGAGCCTAAGGGTATATGGTGCAAATAAGATTGGTCCATTCATGTCTTAAAGAGCCTTAGGGTATATGACATGAATGGTGCCTTGCTTAAGTAACCTAATAAAAGCCAAATTTTGGTTGCCTCGATGTGGACTTTAATCTTGATGACATTTGATCTTTTGAAAAGGGCTAGGAGCTAATTATTACGTTCTTAACCGTCATACTTTATTTTTGGATTAAAATAAGTATCGAAACAAGTCTTAAAGAGCCTTCGGGTATATGACTTAAATAAAATCTTGAGATACAAAAGTAGGATTTGCGGGAGGAAAAGTAAGTACACAATTAGTATTTATGAGTAGTGTTAGTGTCATGACTTGTAATTGACAATGATCTTGTTTTTAAGCTTAGTATGGAAAAGTGAAAGTTGGGGACGATGAATTTATTTTGCTTGTTCTATGATCCTAAGTAGTAAAAAAAATGAAAAATATAATGTTATAAAGTGATGGAAAGTTAAAAAAGACAAAAAAAAGAAAAAAAAAAGAAAAAAAGTAAGGAAAAAATATTGAAAATGGAAAAACGGGGCGTTTCTTAACTTTGATTCCTTAATCCATTTAGATGAGCATTTTGCTACTTTTCAAGGTGATTAGTTTGGAGGGATTGAAATTTTTAGTTTTAAGCGCGTATTTATTACATTGCGTGAGGACACGGCAATACTTCAGTATGGGGGAATTTGGTATTCGCTATTTTATACATATCTTTTACTTTGAAAAACGAACCCAAAAGACCAAAACATAATAAAAATTGCAAATATATGCTTGTTTTTGTGTTTGTATATGTGCAAGTATGGATATCAAGAAAAGGACAAAAAGAAAGACAAAACCGAACAAAACTGAGCACGAGATCGGAGAGAGCACGAGAAAACGAGTCTAACGGTGCCCTCGGAATTAATTAGGCCAGCCCGTAACCCATTCAATGGGCTGGGCCAGCTCACTTTTGCATAAACCCAATAACTAAAACCAAAAGCCCAATGTCTTAAAATGATTAGTTGGTATATATAATTTAAGTGACATCATGGTGATGCCAGCATCATGTGCAGCTTATATACTTCACACAAGTCATACAAGTTATAATTAGCCACGTGGAGCAAGAGATTTATAATCTCAAATTCAATAAGATGAAAATAGAGAGATGGATGGAGGAGCAATCACGTGCGAGTGAATTAAATAAAAAGGGGGCACGTGATATAGCACTAACTCAGAATGGGCATATTATATCATTACACGTGTCATGCAAGTTGGAATTTACAACTCATATCAATTGAAGGAATGACTTATCACACGGACGATATGAGTGCGTAATAATGAAGCTAGAATGAAGAATTACACGTGTCGCACTACCAACGGGCGGATATCAATCCTAGCCCCCATTTTCCTTGTCTCTGATTGGTGCGATTGTATAAAGAAGGATTGGGAACCAATATTAAATTTTCTACCTTCTCACCATATATATCTCAAGCCTCTTGTCGCAGCTATTAATATATTAATAAAAATTGTTTGATACTTATTGAAGATCTCGACTTGCTTAACTTTCTTTTTAAATCGTTCGTTTCTCTTTGATTTCGTGTGGCTTATTCATTAAGCTATTTTCTCGTGCTTATTTCTGCAGTTTATTAGTATCAAAAATTCTTAAAAGCTTAAATAATGACTCCTATTAGCTCCAAGCTAATTTGATTTATTATCAAAAGTTTTTAAGCACTTTTTTGAAATAATAAGCTATAATAAGCTCGAATATAGCTTATTCTGTGCTTATATCGATTTTGTTTTATTAGAAGCTCATATTTTCTGTTAAAACAAGCTTCTAAATAGCTTATTCGTTTTAATGTGAGCTTACATGGCTTAGTCGAATTTTCGTTAACATATTTACTAAATCATGTTTAGATTTAAGTCCTTAGGTGCTTATAGCTTATTTTAACTCCTTCCTACTGTTTTTTGTTTACTTATGATAAGGAAGATGCTTATTCGTTTACGATTAGCTATTAAATAGTTTTGGTTAGGATCTCGTTTTTTTTAACTTAAATCGGGTTAGCATAGTAATCGTGATTGTAAGTTTTGATAATTTTAAGTGCTTATTTAGTTATTGAAATTACTGATTTAGTATTCATGGTTCGAGATGGCTTATTTGTAAGTGTTTGATAGTTATTAATCTCGCTTTTGATTTGCTAGTGCTTAATTGGTTATAGTTTGTTAAATTCTATTTGCTTACTCATTGCTTTTAGTTGTTCATCTAAATAATGGCTCATTTCTGTGATTGGAGCTTATTCGTGTAAGCTTAATTAAGTTTTATGCTTATTATAGATAGTAAAAGTAGTTAAAGCGAATTTCTCAACTGGATGCGTATGTTTTGTAGAATTCCAGCAGTAGCTTCTTGCCATGATCTGTTGGCGTTTGGTGCTTAAGAAATTAAATTGGCCTTTTCATTTGGTTTTGTATTTTTAATTAGGATTAGTTTCTTATTGACCGAAATGTTTAAAATGAACAATAAATTAAATTGCAAATACATTGTCTTAATTGTTCTTATTTAACAAGTGTTGGGTTATTTGTGTTTTTTGGTACATCACTCTAGAGCGAGAGCTTAAGGGTTTATTTAGCTAGATCGAATTTAATTATTTGCTTTAGCTAAATAAATCAGTGGTATTCGTTAATTCGGTCTCCATTCGGTTCCATTTTCTAATTTTTTTTTCAATTAAATAGTGTAGATTTATGTTAATGCTATGTTTTAAATTCATTATGAAGTAATTGAGTAAATTATTAGTGCTTGTTAAGTATTAGTTGATTTGGAATTTAGTGCGTATTAAAAAGATTTAAAAAATATTTTATCATAAGTATTTCCTTTTCGATTTATCTTCCTCTTTATTTTTTAATCAAATTTAATTACGTTGTCATTTATTGTTTAAGCATTTCATTTTACTTTCCATTTTGAATTCTTTAAACCTCAAGCCCCACTTAATGAACATTTCATGTCACTTAGCAAGCATTTTAGTCATTTATATTTTTAGATCACTTTTAGTATAATCTTGTAGTTTTAAATAATAGGTTAATTTTTAGTATAAAAAATAGTTTAAAATCAAAAGTTTAGTTTCCTTTCTATATGTTTTTCCTTTTAGTAGATTTAAAAAACCAAACCAAAAAAAAAAAAAAAACTTTTATGACAATTAAGCTCGAATTACAACTTGAACGTAGATTTTCATTCACCTCTCGTCGAGGAAACGACACGGAAGGTTTTTGAGATATCACTTTGGTTAAAAGTAAATTTCTTGAACCCGACGGAAAATACTATACTATACTATAATTGATTATCTTCCTTATTATTACGTATTAATATTATATATATATATATATGTGTGTGTGTGTGTGTGTGTGTGTGTGTGTGTGTGTGTGTGTGTGTGTGTGTGTGTGTGTTGATTTGGACGGATCAATTTTTGGCGCCGCTGCCGGGGAAGTGTGTTACGATTCTCTCGTTGAAGCTTGTTGATCGTGATTTTGAAGAACCTTTCGTCTTCGAAAGTTATTGTTTTCATAAAAATCAAAAATCCAAAAAAAAATAAAAAAAAATAAAAAAAATAAAAAGTACAAAAATATTTTCCTTTTCCTTTTATTATACTTATCAGTTAAAAATCCAAAAAATACAAAAATACACGAAGTTGGTAACCGAACACCAACAAGTAATACCTTCTACTGGGGTATTATACATTAATAAGTTCCCGAACAAAAGATTCAAAAACTTACCATTTGTGTCACTTACGAAATACGGCTCACCTTAAGAAGCAATTTTTAAGAGCTACCGTGAAGTAAGTTGATTATTTGGTTTAAGTTGTCTCTCGTTTTGTCCGTAAATAAAATATGTTGTTTAAAGAATCGAAAAAACCAAAAATAAATTTCTTTTTCTTCTTATTCATTTAATTCTTTTCCTTAACCCTCTATATTGTTTAATTCTTATGGCGTCTCATAGTTCGAATTCCCGTTATGCAATTAAGGAATGCTCGACTTGTGGAAGTTTGTACACTAGAGAATGTTGTTCAATAGGGAATCTTGAAGACAAGATTCTTGTTCCCGTACCCGACTCTTCTCCGCGTTGTGCAAGATGTGGAACCCCGGTTGATGGTCCGAGTTGTCGTGGATGTGCATTTTTACGAAAGGAATTTGAGGAAGATTTGATTACATATTGTGTTACAAATGGAATTTTCCAAGACTTTCAAGATACTTCCGAATCATCTGACGACAATACCAACGTTGTTAATGCTCTTCGAGAGCCATTCGTTGTCAATCAAGACCCCGGTGTAAAGTCTTCGCAAGATCCTCCACAGATTGACCATAATTGTTGTTATGAGTGCGGTGATTCATTAGATGGAATTTTTTGTCAACGATGCATTTGTAAATCTTGTGGTAAAGGTGCTCATTACGGTTATAATTGTCCACCAAAAGATCCGATCATTTCTAAACCGGAGCCATGCAATCAAACCATTAATGAAATTCCACAAACTTTACCAAGTTTAGATCCGTCATGCTATTCATTACCTCATGTTTCAAAGCCTAACTTTGTTGATAATTCTCCAAATTTTTCTTACCCACCTCCACAACCCCAGTTTGAGACTTACTTGTGTGAGTTATGTGGAAATAATGCTCATTATGGTTATGATTGTTCACCACAGTTCCCGTTTGTCTATGAACAGGAGCCGTGTTACAATCAAAACTTTAATGATAATTATTATCCACAAAATTCACCGAGTTTTTCTCAACAATATCTTTGTTGTGCTTATTGCGGGGGTCCTCACTATGATTATCAATGTCAACCGATCAATGAAACTTACTATGAACCTAATCCGAGTTATGATTATTCCGGTTTTGACCACCCACAACCCCCGCAAGACTCCGTCGATCATCAAGGAATTCTACAAGTCCTTAATAAAATGGAAGAAAAACTTGAAGAAATAATAAGAGATCGAAGAAAGAAAATAGAGGATATGAGTATCGAGGAAATGATGCATGAACAGCAATTGGTCGATAGAGAGATTAAGGAAATAATAAATGATTTGGGTTATAAAAGATTTCGAGGCGAGGAGATTGATGAAGAATATGAGAGAGATTGTGAGATTAGAATTCGAAAACTTAAGCAAGATTTTAATATATGGGGAAGCGAAGTTCGGAAAAAGGAGAAAGCTTACGAAGATGAAAAGTATGCTGCTGCCCGTCGTTACATGCTTTCTGTTACTTGTGATGACGAGGATGCTTATATTCCTTTAGCAATCACAACCGACTTACCGATCGAAGAACCCGATAATTCTCTAAATATAGGGGATGAGCATCTCGACACTATTCTGGCAACGGAATCGGACGAAGTAATAAAGTCTAGTGTTGAGAACCTTGTTCCAATCCCAAGAGAGTTCGAGGGAATTTCCGACGATACGTGTGATGTGCCTAATTGTGATGATAATCATGTTAATGTTGAGTCCGAACTTGTGGAATCTTTGGTTAACCGTGATACTTTGATTGTTTATTCTTCTAAGATCGACCCTATTCTCGAGGAGTTCGCCGGTGAACTTGCTCATATTGCTCCAATTCCACCGGGAATTGTTGAAGCCGATTTTGATCCAAATGATGATACTTCGAGTGATGACGATGATTTTGAAGACATCGAGTACGTTAGCCTAGAGGAGGTGAATAATGTCAATCAAGAAGAGAAAGAGTTTGATTTAGAAGATATTATTCAAATCCAAGACGTTATTCTCTGTGAGAAATTATTAAACGTCCATCGTCTTATTTCTAAAATCGAATCTTTGGAAGATAACCCTACTCCGGATCATGTGCTCGAGTCTCTTTGTCCATTTCCTATTCCCATCATGGATAGTGATTTGTCCGATACTTCTCTTTCTTATTTGGATATTTTTTTACCCGAATTCGAGTCTTTTAGCAATCATACGGAAGAGACGAGAAGTGGCAGTACCACTACTCATGCTAATTACTCTCTTCCCGAGTATGAGTCGTTTCATTTTGATAATCCATCATTACCTCGACCTTCTCCAGAACCTCCGGATGTTTGTCGTAATATGCTTTATAATGATGAATCTTTTGAACCAGGAGAAGATGAAAATATAGTTGTTTCAAATGTTGAAGAGGACGATTCCTTCACATTTATCATCCGTACATTTCTACCATTTCTCACTTATCCCGAGGTTTCTCCTTTATCTTGCTCCTTCGGGAATGAAGACACCATTTTTGACCCTGGCATCTTCACTTAGAGCCGGTGGCCTCTCATCGGGATGGAACTTTCATGTACTTTAATGTTTGTCCAAACATTAATGAAAGCCCGATTGAGATCTTCTCTTCCATTTGCTCTCCCTAAGGACGAATTAATTCAGGGATCGAGTCGAGCTTGCGACTCGGTGATAAAAAACAAGCCGCTTCGTGGGAGTTCACCCCATGCTTATCTTTTCTATTTTCTTTCTATTTTCTTATCTAATGTGTTGTGTTGAGAGAGGCTTGTACTCTCTCTAGATTCTCGATGTTTGTTTGTTGTGATTTTTGTAGGATCGAACCAACAAATTCTTTGAAGCCTCTCGTATCCGGTTGATTTATCCCGTTCTACTCGAGCTTCTCATCCTTTGTGTGAAATTAGTTTGGGGAGATCAATATCCTTTCATCATTATCGATTAACGTTTATCTTTGCATACTTCATAAACATCTCCTTCCATCTTATCGATTAAACGTATTATCTTATGGCATACCTCATAAACGCTAAGATTTTCATTGAGACCTCACTTTAAACATGAGGACAATGTTTCTTCGTTCTAGTTCTTGTGGGAAGGAATCTATCGATTTGACAGTTGCATGCAACTATTGTTTTGTTCTCACGTACCCGTTTCCACAAAAAAAAGCACAAATTTTAAAATTTAAGTTCTTTACATTATCATATAAATAATATATTAAAAACACAATGTGTTCTAAGACAGCAAAAATGTAGGTTTTTCGATTGAGAGAAAAAGAATAATTTTTGACACCGATCGAAAACGTGTAGAGTTCTAGCTTTACTCCCTTACAACAATTAATGATGATAAGTTCATGTGCTAGTCTCACGAAGAATTTAAACAACTAGACTTGAATCGTTAGTAAAAAAAAACTGTGCTAAATTCTCAAGAGAATTTTTAAAATCTGCGCCGAGTTGGAATTTAATATGGCTAAGTACATTGCAAATTTCTTTTGTGAAGAACAAGAAATGATACGTGTTACATTTAATAAGTCGACTGACATTAAGCCATAGAATATTAAGTTTTCACTTTCAAGCGTCATAAGTTTTAATTGAGGCTTTTTCTCCCATTAGCTTGTTTCACCAATATATAAATGTTTATAAAAAATAGAGTTGAAAGGTTCTTTGGTTTTAATAATTAGCGAATAATAGTTTTCTTTAGTTCCTTTGTGATTAGGATGAGTAACTATCAGGAATACATTAGTTGGCATACTATATGCTAACACATAAAAAATATTTTGCGACTTATTCATAAAGAGCACCTAGGTAGATGGAATAAGTAAATTCAATAATAATCGAGACTGATAAAAGTTTGTTGCAATCTTGCCGGCATCACAATCCGATGTTATCTAAGCCATTCTTAAAAGGTCGAGAATTACCGAAAGTCGAAATAATGAAATGCTACATCTTGTCGGAAGGCGTGGCCGAGTGTGTTAGTCTTTGCATACAAGGACTAAGTATAATTATGATTTTGCTTCTAATTTTTGTCTTACTTTGCCTTAAAGAGAAGCCTAAGGGTATATATGGTCAAATAAGATTGGTCCATTCATGTCCATTACAAAGAGCCTGTGCGGTCTCTAGATGACATGAATGGTGCCTTGCATAAGTAGCCTAATAAAAGCCAAATTTTTGGTTCTGCCTCGATGTGAATTTTACAATCTTGATGACATTGGATCTTGAAAAGGCATAGTAGGAGCTAACTTATTGCCTTCTTAACCGTTACACTAATTTTGTAATTCAATTAAGTATCGAAACAAGTCTTAAAGAGACCTTCGGTATATGACTTAAGTAAAATCTTGAGATAAAAAGTAGGATTCAACCGGCGAGAAAAGAAGATAACACAATTTAATCATTTATGATTAGTGTAGTGTCATGACTTGTAATTAACATGAATCCTTGTTTTATACTTAGCATGGGAAAAGTGAAAAATCGGGGATGAGACGTCTTATCTTCCAGACACGGTAATCGTGCTTTTTTATTCTTATCCTAAAGTTACCCCACAATAAGGTAAATGAAAAAATTACATTATGTTCATCACTAAATAATCAGCAGTTAGGTAGTTAATTATCAAGAAAAATTCGATAAAAAGAAAAAAAATATCTTGAAAATGGAAATCGGGTTTTTTAATACTTATGACTCTTAACTCTCTCACAAAAATCTTGCTACTTTTCAAAATTTCTAGTTTGGGTGAAAATTTCAGGTATTTGGTATAAGGCATGTGACTATGCGTGATGGACAACACAACGTTTAGTTGGGGAATTCAACACCAACATATATGAGCAACGTTTAAACCTTCATTATATGACATGGTTTGCCACCTATATCCGCTACCAGCCTTTTACACAATAGTAAAGCGAACTATGTCATTTTGGGCTGCCAAGTACCCTGATAAGTGTAAAATACACATATCCATTTATGCTTAAAATAGCCTAATTTAACCCAAAACAGACCAAAAATGGCAAAAATATGCTTGTATTTGTGTTTTGTGTGTGCAGGTACGGATATATCAAAAATCATAAGAAAACCATCAAAAACAAGCACGAGAACGGAAGAGTGAACAAAAGCCGGAAGCAAAGCCAGGAAAAGTCAAACCTACAGTCTACTCTAGTCAATCATGGTCAACAAAAGTCAACAAGGCCAAAATATTCCACTTAAGCCCCTCAAGTTTCAGAAAAGTTCATAAATGGTCCCTAAACCCAAATGGGCCTTACCCGGATCCTTAAGCCCATATCCCTAGCCCATTACCCTTTTAATAAAACCATAAGGGCTAGTTTTGCAATGTTCGAAAAGTTGTTTATAACTTGAAAAAAAAGGAAACAAAGACAAGGACCATTGGTGTCATTAACCCAAAGTTCAAACTGTTTTTTACCCCTTTCAGTTATAACTTGGCGCCAAAGAGGGGATTACTGTTCATCATCACCCTCGTTTCACCCATCAGTAAAATCATAGGGCAAATATGAATTGAAGGTTTAAATGGGTAATTCAAGTGCTAAATAATGACATGGCAGAGTCATTTCATCATCAAAGCTTCCTATTGGTCAAAACCATAAAGAGAGGATTACGGGCTATGTAAAGAAAGCACAAGAGAAGGGAATTTTTACACTAATTTAACTATCAGAAGAAACACAACATGTTACATCACGGATTGCCACGCTGGCAATCCGTGTGTGCACATATGTGATCTAACGGCTTACAACAATTCCCCAATGATTGAAGAATCCAACGGGCATGATTGAAAGGAGTGGGCATCAAGGCTAGAAGCTTCTCAGCAAGGCTATATAAAGCCCTCTCTATCACACACATTTACCTATCTAGGAGTAGGAGTAGCTTATTAGTTTTAGCTTAATTTTTATCATGTAATTTCACTTTCAGTTAATGTAATTTTCTTTTAAAAAAAGTAATGTAATCAGTCTCTTTTGTTAATGCAATTCAGTTTAATTCTGTCTTAAGATCTCTTGTTTTCTAATCATAAGCTCTCATTTTCTTTTAAATTGTTAAGCTAAAATTCATAAGCTCTCATATTAAGCTCTTTCAGTCTCTAAGCTGAAATTGAGTTTTAATTAGTCTAATTCCTACTTAAAATTTTAAAATCCAGCTTAATTAACATACCTTTGCTATTTGGACTTTGAAGTTTTATGGAAGTTTGACCAGTCATGGAAGGGTCAAAGATGGACTTTTACTCCTAGCTTATTCATAAACTAAGAGAGCTAGTAGACAAGCTCTAAGAGCAGTTTATACCTTTGTTTAGCTGAGGCACAAGTAAGTTTTCATTTACTTTTCCTAATTTCATTTCTAGCTTAATTTTAGCTTAATAGTGTAGGATTGCTTATTAGCTTATTTTACATGCTTATTAGTGTTTAATTATCTCTATTAGTGCTTATTAGTTATATTTCTTCATCTGTTTTAGTTTAAAAAGCTTTAGAACTTAAGTTTAAATTTCTGTCCTAATAATCCTTTAAAAACCTAAAAATTAGTTAGCATAATCATTAAAACTTGATTTTAGCTTAATACAGTTATTAATTCATGTTTGTTAGGGTAGTTTTAAGCTATATAGTATCTGGTATTAAGGTTAGCTAATTAGATCTCTATTTTAAAAGCTTAATTAAATCTGTCATGAACCTTAAGGGGTGTTTGGTTTAAGCTCATTTGACCTTTAAAAGTCAAAGATTTTTGAGCATTTGGATTGAGTTAGCTTTAGTTTCATTTTAGATCATTAGGTGAAGTGATTTTATAAGTTAGATTTTAAAATTTTAAAAAGTTATGGCTTATTATGAAAGTGCCAGCACCAGGGCATTTTTAGCTTAATTCTTAGATTGCTTAGTCTTGTTCTAAGTCACCTAGGTTTTAAGTGTGCTTAAATTCAATCTTAATACACTCAAAAGAGTGTGTTTAGTGCAGTAGAAACCCCTAGGATAGCCTGCACTCTTTGTCTTTAGGTACTGCCAATTGCACCAGCAGTACTAACAAAAGTTAGTACTGCTGATGTTTAAGCCCCAATTTAAGCCATCAATTTTAGGATTTAGTAGCTTATTTTTTAGTATTGTATAGTCTAGGAATAGCTTAATATAGATTAGGACTTAAATTTCATTTTCCAGCTTATTTACATAGCTTAATTTTGCTGTCAAAATCATAAAAAGTCAAAAATACCAAAAACAGTAGGAACTTAAGTAGAATCTTAATTTGTTAATTTAGCTTATGAGTCTAGATTTTATAGCTTATGAAGATAGATTATAAGTAGTTTAATAAGTCCTTAAAGTTTTAGAGTCCAGTTTAGCTTTTAAAGGTTTTTAGCTTATTTGGATTTTGTGCTATTTTGCTTATTTCCTGAGTTTGCTTAATTCATACTTAATTTCAGTAGCTTAAGAGGATTTCTAGCTCTAGTTTCTTTTCTGAAATAGCTTAAGCATCATATAAGCTTTTAAGAATTCCTTTCCTTTTTAATTTTGAGCTAAAAATAAGCTTTTTAGAGCTTAATAAGTAAAACCAAGGGTTAAGCCCTCCTTTCTGAGGACAGTTCAAAAATAAGCTCTTATTGAGCTTATTTGTTATTTTCAGCCCAAGTAGCTTTTATTAATTTAGTTCCCACTAGCTTCCTTTACAACTTTGCTTTTATAAGTTTTTGATTTTAAGCACTTTTTGTTCTCAACTTATTTTTAAGGCTTACTAGGATTTAATTTGAAGTCGGGTTAGGTCCTCAGGGACTGGTTTTGTAATTTTTAGTTTTTAATTGTTTTTCAGTTAGTCCTTCATCAGTTAGTATCTTTGCTCCGTAGGTCCCTCTAGCATTTGCATAATTAGTCCTTAGTTAAGTCTTTTGTTAAGTTTTAGTTAAATTTATCATTTTTATTAATAATTAGGGTTTAGCTTTTAATTAGTTTAATTAAACTTTTATAAAAAGATAAAAATTAGGGCTTTTATTTTTATATTATTTCTGCGCATTTTCTTTAAATTAGAGTAATTTTTATAAAAAAATTTAGGACTTTATTTTTAATAGTTTTATTATTTTTATAGTTTTTAATTAGTTTAAATCATATCTTTCAATTTAAAAAAGAAAAAAAAATGTTTTTCCTTTTCCTAAAATCTTCTTTTGTCTTATCTTAGGTTTAGAATTTTAGTTTACATTTTTTTAGGGGTTAAAATTTGTTTATTTGTTTATTTGTCGCGTTTTATTTGTTTCCCGTATTAGTTTAATTGTTTTTAATTGTCCATTTTAATTGTTGCTTTAGATAATAAATTTTCTTTTGTCTTATCTTAGGTTTAGAATTTTAGTTTACATTTTTAGGGGTTAAATTTAGTTTATTTGCTTAATTGTCACATTTTAGTTGTTTCCCGTATTAGTCTAATTGTTTAATTGTTTTTAATTGTCCATTTTAATTGTTGCTTTAGATTATCAAAATCATCCATTTGCTTATTCAAATCATAATCCAAACTTAAACAAGGTTTCAATTTCACTAGTCGTTGGAGAAACGACCTGGGTGATCATATTTGCCCGGTTTAATATACGTATTATATATTATATTATATAAATTTTTAAGAGTGAATCTTTCTTAGGGAATTTTCTTAATTGCTCTTTGAAGTATTATATTTTATATATATTTTAGGTATATAAAACTGCTATCAGTCGTCAATCCTCGGAAGAGGGTAACGATTCTTCACGGTTAGCTTGTTTAATTTACGATAGTCGATACACATACGCATAGATCCATCATTCTTCTTCACGAATAGCACAGGTGCTCCCCATGAAGAATGACTAGGTCGTATGAAACCCTTGTATTGCAGCTCCTTCAGCTGTTCAGGGACAATTCTTGCATCTCCGAGGGCGTAAAACGTAGGGAGACTTCGCAACAGGCGTCACTCCAGGAATTAATTCGATACGAAACTCAACTTGTCGTTGCGGTGGTAATCCTTTCAAGTCATCCGAGAATACCTCGACAAACTCTCGGACCATGGAAATATCACTAATCTTAGGTTCGTCCACTTTTGCATTCTTCAATGCCTTAGTTGATTCTTCGACACGTTCTCTATGAACTCTCAGTATCTCGCCATCCACTAAGGGAATTTCTACTACTTTCTCGTGACATACTATCACGGCTTATTGTGGGACAACCAGTCCAGTCCTACTATCACATCTAAATACCGTGCCTAAAGGTATCCATTATAGTGAATAGGGAAGGTCTTAGTTTAGTTTACAACCCGGATTAATCCTATAACTTTCATATTCTTAACCATCAGCTATCTCTATCACTAACCGTATTTGTATACTAGGTTTCATATTAAGTATAGGCGCAAATTTAGTAGAGATAAAACTAAAATCAGCTCTAGAATCAAACAGAACATTAGCAAAATGATCGTTTAGAGAAAAGTACTCGTGACAATGCTTGAATCTTTGGCAGCCTCTGCCGCATTCATGCTTGCATTGTACGCTCTTCCTCTAACTTGATTCCTACCACCACATCATTACGACGCCATCCCAAAGCTAGCTGATTCCCAGATTGTCCAGATTCTCGGTTCAACTTGGGACAAACATTTCTGAGGTGATTAGGGTCACCACACTCATAACATGCTCTTTGGTTGCCGTGCATCAAACGGCATACGAGGTGTGACGGTATCGCAGGTGAACGGGACAATTCTCGCAAAATGCTGGGCCTATGGCAATTGAAAAAAACATTCCCCTCAATTAGCTATTCATGATGTGTGCAGACATTTTGACACAGGTTGCAAACAGGCATACCCCTCTCTCTGATGAAGCCGCGCTACCAAGTTAGTTACCTCTCCCCCTCGTTTTTCCTTTCTTAAATCCCTTCCAGATCCACCAACCTTAGCAGGTTCATCCACACTCTTTCTCTTCTCAGAGCCCCTAGTTAGCGTTCCATTACTAACAACTTCATCAGTCAATATCCCAGCCTTTAGTATTGCACTTTGAATAGTAGTTGTTTGAGTTGCCTTGAGCATTCCTTAAATCTCAGGCGCCAATCCAGCCATATACCTCTTAATCCTTGCAGACTCAGGTGTAACCAAATGGGGAACCAATTTTGGATAACATCATGGAATCGATTCATGTACCAGCCTGGATTAGCTCAATCATTTGTGATCAGAACTCATTTTCCAGTCTTTCCATCTCATTACTCGGGCAAAACTCTTCCACCAATAATGCCTTGAAATCATTCCAAGACATAACATTTGCCGCTTCTCTACCTCTTACTTGGACTTGAGTATTCCACCAAGTCAAAGCTTTGTTCCCAATGAACCTAGCGACATACCTACCTTATGGTTTCTCTGCACAACCACTATTATCAATTACAATGTCCATTCTCTATCAACGCCTTAAGTAAACTGCTCCACCCTTCCCACTCATACCTTGGGTCGTACAGACATAAACGACTTGTACGGTACACCCAATGTTACCATTTCCCATTGGCACCATTATCCATTTACCATTGTTCGCATTAGCATTGACACTAGCAGTCACTTGATTAACTATTTCAGGTAAGAGGTTTTGCAGTTGCTGTGCAAGAAGAGTAGCAATGTCAGGAGGGTTTTCATCCTCACCAGTAGCACGAGTGGAGGCATTTCTAAAATTCGAAGAATTACCTATACGTTAGGACGACACCCTACCAAAATTCTATCCCGATCGTTACGTACTATTCATCACCACCACAATCACCTTAAACTAATCATGCCAATCACTATTACAAGTCCACTTGTGTTGTGGCGCATGATAATTATGTTGGCACCATAATTATAGATGCCCTTCACGCACTGTACTCACTCCTATGAAACACACTTCATGCACAATAATCTAACACATGGCAATTCGATCATCAACAATAGAAGATAATCCTAATGCTGATGCCTTATTATTAAAATACTTGATAATATTCGACACCCAAATTAACATCTCGAACAATGGCTTTAAAAGCTACTGTAAAAACAAAATGAAATGACGAGCAGTGTCGAACATGGACACAAACAAAAGACGATACTAAACAACGTCAGATTCATCTTTTTTAACACCTTCATTGGATCTTCCATTTCAAAACGGTTGGGACAACTACTTGCAGTAGATTCACTATCTGAGTCGGCTTCTTCTTCCTCACTCAGCCATCCATTGTGGTTTCCCTCAGACTGAGGTATCCTATGGGGTGCAAACCCGTCTTGCATACACTGGCTTTTTCCATGAGATCTACAAATCCATATAAGTTATAAGGCTTAGGTTTCTTCTCTTCTTCTTCTTCAATGAAATGAGGAAATCGTCCTCCAAAGCGGGTAACAATACCATCCTTAGCAATTACCTTAGTCACATACTCCTCGACTTCCTTACCAAAAGTCTTAACCCAAGTCAACTCTTCCGAATCTCACAGAACACATAAAAGCAGGCTCGGTTCTGCGGTTTAGTTCCACTTCCTCTAACCACTCTCCTACAACCAGTTACAACGCAATGTTCCAACAGTACGCTGGCGCCTAGGAGGAGACTACTACGATAAACAAATAACATTTTACTATATAGGATATGGATTCAAAATAACGAAGGGAAAAACTCTAACTTATATTATATATAAATATAGTATAATCGTACTTTACTGAAATTTAGGGAAATAACATAATAGGTATATACTATACATATAAGCTAAATGTATTATATGGGACCCTAGCTATAGTTAGGCTCACCACTAGTTTTCTATAACAATGGGCTCTTGATCCATTGTCATACCCCCACTAAGGCGAAACGGCAGGCGTAAACAAGAATGGGATATCATCACAACACAGGTGTATATAAAGAATACTACATTAAAAACTAAAGTAAAGCAAAGACACAAAGTGTCATAACAATACCCAAAACCTAATGGTGTCTTTATTAATGAGAAAGAGGTCTCGTCAATAAATGACATGCAAAAACATAATCCAAACAATTCATGCAAACGCATTTATTCAAACAGAAAGCATAAATAAACTCCAAGCATCCTACGGCTATTTAGCCACTTGCGTCTATCTTAGCACATTAACGCTCACCTAAAAAATGATACTTAAATCGTCAACTTAAAGTATGAGAGAGAACTCATAGGTTTGCACATACAAAACAATATCAAAATAACTTTCAATTAGTGCTGCAATTACCAAAATAATTCAATGACAAAATTAACAAAACGGAACGGAACGTGCCCACGATCCACAAATCATACGCATCTACATATGTGTGGTACATGGCTCTATTATCTCACGCAGTTTACCACCGTCACACTCGTTTTTGATATGGGATCCATCATACCAAAATATATATGCACCCCCAGGGCGGAATGTGCCCCACGATCCAATACACATAACTACAGCAAGCTTAAAAACATTTTAACACGACAACAAGATCATTCCTAGCCCAAAATACATGAGAAAAAGGGTATTGAAACCTCCATTTGGCTAAGCTTTCCAAAAGATTCCAACAATAAGCTTCACAAACAACTAGCACCATCTATACAACAAAATAACTCGTGTTACACGCTACCTAAGCCAAAAGCTTAATGCACATGTAACAATCATATGATGGACGTCTAAGGTGTTTTATTAACCCCATGGGGTCACCCGACCCCATACCAACTTAAACCCATTCATTAACAGTTTCACTAGTTAGTAAAATTTGTTCAAAAATGCAGAATTTAACGTGGACTTAAACGTACTCAAAACCTCTACTTACTGACCTCCATAATTTCATACCAAACATCACCTATGTTCCAAAATTTATGAGTATATAAACTACTCATGATTCCAAGAGCCATTTAATGCACAAGTACTCTACAAAAATCCAAACTTCAAAAAGTCCTAATTCGGATAGATTGCACACTACCAAATTTGGCATTAAAAAATCATAAACCTTTTAAGACTCCAAATTGAAGTTCCATTGGGGGATTTTTATAGCACATAGAACTAAACTCCTGTAGAAGGGCTAAGCTAAATTCTAATTTTAAATGGGGGGTTTTATACCTCGTAATCTGACCTAAATCTGACCCGTATTTACTGCTTTGACAACTTTTCTTACAACCAACATTTGAATGACTTCCCTACCTCAAAAACCTTCGAGGCCGGATGTTCTGAAAACTAGACTCTCTGAGCTACGTTATAGACACCGGAAACTTGACAAAAGCTATTACCATCATTGAGATAATGGCCAAACAACACAGCCCTAATTTTGCCTCAATCCAAATCAAATTCTAACGCGAATTAAGTTTAACCAATTACATCCATAAGCTTCTAATTAAACCCTAATCATTAATTACTAATCTTAATGAACCCTAATTATCCACCATATTAATTATTATATGATTAAAGATTAATAACTAACAAGGATTAATTAAAACTTACCTTACAGCTTGATTTCTTCACAAAAGCAAAAACCCTAATTTTTCCTCCTCTTTTCTCTCTTGTTCGACCGGTTCTACAAAAGGGGAGGGTTTGGGATTTTATTTTGTATTTATAGGCCTCCAATTAATTATAGATAAGATCTAATTAGAGTTTGTTTCCTTTTAAAACTCCTTTTTTTCTTTTCTTTCTCTTATCCGGCCGAATGGCATCTTTTCCTTTTTTTATTTATTTATTTATTAATTAATTACTTAATTATTAACATTACCTTAAGTTTTTATAAAAACCTAAGCCCTTCACGTCTAAACAAATGAAATTATCTCCTCAAGAACATCCCACACTTTCTATATAATCATCTAATCATCTCCACGTTCTAGCAAGTGAAGAACACAAAGAAGATATTCAAGCTTCAAGTGTTGTTGAGTCACCACAATGTTGTGTCTTTTATTTTTCTTCCACCATAAAAGAACAACCACCTTATTTCACATATCCATCTTTGTTCGCCAACACTGGCAACCAACAAAACACCCAACAAATCTATGGATTCACAATCATCCACTTTTGTCCCTATAGGATCACATGCACATCATTTTAACATACCATGCTTGCCACCGTTAGTGCAAACGATATATTAATCTAAACCGTCTTTGTCAACCTTTAGTCAACACCTTCCCTCTTCATTCACGTTCATCCTTCCCCGTTTTTCCACTTTATGAAATAATTTTCATTCACATCCAAGAGTGTATCATTTTCATCTTCATCTTACGTTTTTTTAACTCTTTTAGAGTAAATATTTTGGCATATCTCGCAAAGATATTAAGTTAAATTTGTCTAGTTTTAAATGTCACATTTAGAGTATGTCTTCTCAACAAATCATCCTTATCGTCAACATTTAGTTTGACCTAAAGTCTTACGATAATGTTTATCCTTTGTTGAAAACTAGAAGGGGGGGTTGAATAGTTTTCTTGTTCTAAAATGTAATTTTCAAACTTTTGTTAATATCTTATGTGAAGCTTGCACAATTTTTATGTTTGGTGTATGAAATATAAAGCAAGTAAAAGTAAGAGTTAGAGAGATTTAACCAAGACACAAGTATTTATAGTGGTTCAGCTACAAGGACACCTTCCTTGCCCTACTCCACTCCCCGAGTCACCTACTCGAGAGTTTGTAAACACTAGTCACCAATCTCCTTTAACTGGTGGAGAAGCCTTACAACGTTGCTTACACCTTTAACGGTACAAAGCTAAATATCGGATTCTTCACACGGTAGAATCGACCCAACAATACTAAACTGGATTTACAAAGATGATGAATACAACTACAACTACTAAATGATGTACAAGATTCAGCAATGTGAACTTGAAGATGCTATGGAGATGTGAAACAAGATTCTCATAACTTGATCGTCTCAAAAGGGGTGTTTGGTAATTTCTTCTTTGAAGGAAATTACCTACAAAATGCTAAAAGAAACTATGCAAAAATAGTAAGAATGATCAGTAGATTAGAGAGTTTAAGCTGGAAAAGGATGATTAAAGCAAGAGAAATGGCTTGGTATTTATAGCCAAAAATTCTACTGTAGGCCGGTTCTGCCAGTTCTGTTGCAGAACAGAACCGGCCAGTATATATCAACAGAACCGGCGCACGGTAACTAAATCTGAATTTTTATTTGCAAAATCTTGAGAGATCATGTGTAATCTTGTAAGATTACCCTAAGATATGCTGCAAATGATGATGTCATCCATGATGTAAACAATGGTTTGCATAATTTACTTGTAAATCAATGTAATGCTAAAAATAGAAAAGTAATGTTAACAAGTTTACTTTCATGTGGATTTTATTTATTGTTATCAACAAAACATGAAAAGATCATAAAATAAAATAAACGTTTTTATTGGTTTATTTGTATTAACATCCTTAAACACCCCAAATATGAAAAACATACATAATGCTTAACAAATAAACCTTGAGGATTTAGGAATCTCTCAATACAACCCTTGACGAATTTCTATCCGAATCCAAATCATCATCATGGTTTTTTTATTAATGAATTCATAGGAACATGTCCCCGTTCCAAAATACGTTAATACTCCCTTATCCCCAAATGACTATCTTGGAATAAGTCAGTCTCATAATATGGTGTGTCCAATCAAATCAAAGACAATTTTTTGTTTTCGTTATCAAAGTTGTGTGGATACCGAAGGGTGTTGGTCTTGTCCCTTACTCCCTTAAGCATGCCCGTCTTGGTTTCTTAAACATGGTCGGTCGAATTCTTATCAATGAGTATAGTTTTCAATTTTTTTTCAAGAAAAGTGTCCCCCATACTTTAGAGTACTTACACCTAAGACGTGCATGTCTTACTCCTCGCTAGAGTCTTGCTATATATAGCTATCCTCGTAATTATATATATGTGCACTTGTCTACTAACTTAGTTTTGTAGCACGCTTCCATAGCTTGATTCATTGGTCCCCCAAACAAGGGGGATCATACATCGAAGGGGAGCATTTGCAAACATCCAACTCATTTAAATTGCATTCGTCGACTGTCCTGCAAGCACGTATCTACACACTCTTTGCGATGTTTGGTCTTTGTAAGTAATTTGATCCATGGATTCCCTAGTAACAAAGGTCAATATAAAGGGATGCAAGCGTCATAGGAGTGCAATGAGTTAGGGGGAGCTCGAGTGTATCAAAGTAGATAGCTTTGGGTGATTAAACGGGGTTGATAGGAGCAAGACTTCACTGGGATGATGGATGCTCACTTTTTTTGAAGATAGGAATGTATCGTACAAAGGGAAGATAGAAGTGGAGAACTCAGAGCATACACCTTTTTATTTCGACAAAAAGGGGAGAAGAAGTGTAAACGAGTAACTTTTACATTTTACTATGAGTTACATTTACATATTTTGTCATCATCAAAAAGGGGGAGATTGTTAGTGCAAATATTACGATATTTAATCTATACAGTCTTTTTGTGTTTTGGTGATGACAAACATATAACTTGTAAAACATTACGTAAAATATGCAAGTAACTCGTATACATAAATCATCAACATAAACATTTATCAACTCCTCCTGACGGCTTGAGTATAAGCATGCTTCAACACACAGAGATCTCGCAATCCTTATCTACCACAAGCAAGCATATATTCATCAAAGCTCGTTTTCATCAACTCCTCTTGATGTCCTGATACTCTTACACATATGGACTTCGTTAATTAGACCGGGCCAAGAAAACGGACAAGCCCATTGGGGGCCCAATAGTGGCCGGCCCATTAAGGCCCATCAAGGCTTCTAGAAAATGGAAGGAAACTAATAAATTTAAATTTTGAATTTAGGTGCATGATATTATCCAATTCATCATTTTACCCTTTGGTTAGCTCACCCTTTTACCCAATCAACCTATTACCTATTGGTTGGTTCACCCTTTTATCCAAATCAATATTTTGCCTATATAAAGAAGCTCATATCCCCCCTCCTCCTTGGTTGAAAACCTACGACCAAAATTACCACACATAAGTTTTATGTTCTTGATTTTCTATCATGTTTTAAAGCCAATTAGGCTGATCCATGGTTTACTTCTATAATTAGTTTCCAACTATTACCAAAGGTGTATGTAATGAATGTAAAAGGATTTCCTCTACAAAATGAAAAAGTGATCTCCTTTGATTACTTGGTTATCATGTAGTAGATCAGGTCACATAGAGGTGATTTCATCTAATCACTTATGTGTATAGAATAGATCGGGTTGTATAAAGAGTTTTTGATGTTTAGATTAGGAACTTGTATCCATTTGACTACTAAGTCATGGATCTCATATTGTAACATCTTGTAATAGATTGTAAGATAGTTTGTTTATGTGTTTGAGCCTTAAAACACAAGGTTTGTTATGTTGGGACATAAAACATAACTAGTGAGTGGTAGATTGGTTCTAGCTAAGATTAGAACTCAACATCTAGCTTAATGTCAGAAAACATTGTAAGCGACATAGTGGTTAGTTATGTTAGGCCATAAAAATAACAGATTTGGTTGTACCCGAAGAAGAATTCGACATCTAGCTTAGTGTCAGAAAATAATTTAAGCGACGTTGTAAGGTTTTCTTCGCCTAGAAAGGAGCTTGTTGACTAGTGAAGTAACTCTCGATTTGGGTACTCGGTGAGTGGGGTAGGGCGAAGAGGAGCTTCATGACCGAACCACTATAAATCATCATGTCCATGAATCAGACGTGAATGAGGATCAACTTATGCTACGTGTCTTGCCTACGACACTTATAGATCAAGCTTATCGATGGCTCAAAACGATACCTTCTAGGAGCTTCACTACATGGAATAGTTTTAAAACAGGGTTTCTACATAAGTATTGCCCACCTTCAAAGACTGCTAAGAAAATAAAGGAAATCAAAAATTTCAAACAATAACCTAATGAGACACTTTACCGATCTTGGGAGAGATTCAATGACCTGCTAATAAAATGCCCCCAACATGATTTGACTGATACAGGGGTTGTTGTCATTTTCTACAAGGGTCTAGATATCTCTACTAGATAAATGTTGGTTCTCAGGGACCTATCACCAAAATTAATGCCGAAAAGGCTAAGACTGCTATCCAAGATATGGCGGTTCATTCTCAAATGTGGCACCCGAGAGCCTCAAGCAGAAGGAAAATTGGTGGTAATTCTGAAAGTTTAGCTGCTATTACTACGCAGTTAAGTAGTCCTGGAAGGGAGATGAAGAAATTATCTAAGCAGGTGCATTCTATGAAGTTAGTTATTGAGCTTTGCAATGGATCTCATTTATCAAAGGAATGCCCAAACAAAGAACAAGTTAAGGAATTTGAGGAGATCTATTATAAAGAGTTCTACCAAAAACCTTACCCAAACGGGGGTAGGTGTAGAGCTAACGCACCTGGTTACTATGTGAAAGAGGAGTACAAAATGGGATATCAAGAGAATGGGTTAAATTTGGAATAAATTATGAGTAAACATATGGAAGAAAGTGCTAAGAGAATTAAGAACATTACCGATTTGATCATGAGTGTCAAAACAAGTAGCGAAGCCGCTCTAAGGAATCAAGAGGCTAGAATGAATAAGACCTTACTTCTCCACTTTCCAAACTCTATCTCATCTTCTTTGCACTTTTCTATCCTCTCTTCCCATTCCAAGATACTTTGAGTAACATGATTAGTGGGGATCATAGTGTCTAGGTTATTTCTCTTCTTTTTCCTAAGCTTCCTAGGAAACCTTACATTCTTAATGAACCTAACCTTGAATTTACCCGCCCTAAACGTCATTGATCCGTCACTACATCTTATGTCCTAGTAGTGTTAAAAGTGGTGTCCTTAGAATTAGAGGCGTGTATTTATTTTATCCTATGTCTAAAATGACAAAGTCTACGAGATACACAAAACCGACTACTTCAACTAACACATCTTCCAAAATTCTTACGAGGTACACAAAAGAGTGGTAATCTAGCAAAATCCTAATATTTGTTTGTAGGAGCCTTTCATTAGACAATTTAATATAGACAGACAAAGGCATGATATTTACGTCAGATCCTTGATTAGCTATGTGTTAATATACATTAAGTCACATATGCTACATGATATCATAAAATTACCACTCAATTCTAACTTCTTAACCACTTTCTTTTTCAGGATTGCTTTATACAATGTTTCTACGGGTATATCTTTATAATCCTTATAATCTATTTCTCCTACAAAAGTTTTTTGCAACGAATCATTAAATCTGTTATTATTGATGAGATGATCAATTATTCTTTTATTAATCTCGTGTTTTAGATAGTAATGTATTGATTGAGATTTTATATCCTCCATCGTTTCATTTTGGTAATCCCCCTACATGGTGTTAACAATTTCTTCATCCTCATCTGATTCGTTCTCCTTAACTTCTTGTAATTCCTCAACTTCTCCGTCATCCAACACTTCATTTTGCTCTACTACCTTAATATCAATAACCGCTTCATGTTCTTCCACTTCCTCGTCTTTCTTTTTGATAAGGGAGATGGCATTTACGTACCTAGTGACGGGTTTACTATTCTCCTCTCTAACTAACACCTTTCCTTACGCTTTCCTTTTCATGTATTCTTTTAAAAGATTAGACATCTCTGTCATTCTCTCATTTATCTCCTCCCTTTGCTTATAAATAGCTTCTATGAATATTCTATCCTTTTAGTACATGCCACCATATAACCTTGCACTCAAGCTTCAAAGCTAAGCTCGAATGTATGTTTTTGGAGTTCCAGATAAGCATATTTTTTAAAAGTGAAAGGATTTGCTTTGGATGGTTCGGAACAGCTTGATGTGTGGTGGTTTGAAGAAACCACATTAGCGTATGCTTAAGGGAGTTGTGTTGGGTTTGTTCTAGATGGGTGTGGTGTTTTTGGCGTTTTTAGCAAGTAATTAACTTGATATTCAATCTTAATGATCTGTTGTTCGGTGTACAAGAGGCATTGGTGGTAAAGATGTTGCCTTAACCGGCTTGCCGACGAGATCACTTGGTTCATTCCAGCTTTCGCTGTCATAGAGGGCGATGTCCTCAATGATGGCCCATGGTTCCTCGGCATTTTGTCACGTAGCTTACTACCGGCCGAATGATCGATGGCGCGCCTTGTGTCTTGATTGACATCGTCGTATAAGATTTAGACATGGAGCCAAAGATTGATACCATGACGAGGGACTTTTTGAAGTAATTCATTGAAACGAGTCCACGCTTCATAGATATATTCACCATGATGTTGTTGGAACTATATATGTTGTTTAAATCAGTCGGATAAAAAAGTTTGGTTGTAGAGTGCCTTCTTTGTGTATCATAAAGGTGTTTTTTTATCAGTTTAGACTATGAAAAACAATCAAATTCTAAATAATCATATAACATAAGTTGGTTAAATCATCCTACTTAGAATGCATTGCTAATATGCTATTTCAGTTTAATACACCTAAATAAAACGAAGCTGAAATTTACGTGTCTTAGATTACAAGTTATGTTTTACGTGTAGGTACTTGTAGCTTTGTTTTTTTTATTTGCTTATAGGCATTCAAAATGTTATCTTGCTCCCTGTGTTAACAGGGAGTTTTTATTGTTTCTTCCATATGGTCTAGCTGTGTGGAGTGTGTGTGTGTTTATTTATATATATATATATATATTATAATAATATATTATATACTAGATATACATATATATATAATATATGTATAGTGAGTAAGGATCAAACTGAGTATAATAGTTAAAATATGAGAATAATAGAAGAAAACCACAACCACACTTTTCGAATTGAACCTACAATAAGGGATGCTTCTCCTTTTGAAATTCTTCTCTACATTTTTAATTGTTGACTTGTATTCCTTCGTATTATTTCTTATTTTAGTTTTACTTCTCATTGATCCCTTACTATATATATATATATATATATATATATATATATATATATATATATATATATATATATATAGTTTTTAAAATATTTAGCGGGGTAATTATTTACTAAAAAATATATAAAACGAGGCTACTAAAAAAGCTTCATTCATAGTTAAAATTGTACAGATAATATACGCACATACCGCTGCCAAAAAACAACAACCCTAATAGACATCATTGCCATTTACAAAAAAGAGCTAAAAAATTAGCGTAAAAACAAATGCCTCCTACATTCGCCTAATCATTTGAACAATGTTAATTTTTCCATTACATGGTTGTACAATTCAATCGTCATCTTCATAATCTCACCAGACTTCTGTAAATCTCAATCTTGAATTTCCATAAGAAACGCGACACCTTTGGCGACAGGCATATAAGCCATCAATTTTTTTAGGGCGTTTATGAATTTCCCTGGCAGCTATATTGCGCTGTAACTCTCGACAATGCATCAGTATTTCTTTACTCATCTAAATACGTTTTTATTGTTTTTTCAATCAAAATGAACAAGGAATTGATCGCCAAGCAATTTGGAATTTAAAGCAGCGGCGAGTTCTTGAAGATGTACCATTCTTCTTTAGCAATTTGAAAATAAAGCTTGGATCATACAAAGGTTTGGTTAAGAAGGTGCTGGAAGATTAGGATTTGGTTGCCATCAATAGTTGAATCATATCACTACATGCAAAAGTATACTGCAAAATGTATGGCCTTTCACATATGGAATTTTAAGTTTAAATTGTTTGGGCTTAATTTTAGTAGGTTATGTGATAAAAACAAAAAAATATTTAATAAATATAAGATGATTGGCGATAATCATGTTACAGAACAAAGTTTTTCAGAATATATATGTGCATTTGAAAATGCTTCGCCGCAACGCGCGACCGCTGTAACTCTCGTTTCAAACATATAAAAGAGATGTGCCCTCCAATGAAAAAGCGATAAAAGCTAAAAACAGAACCGCAAAAATGTATTAACGGAAAAAACAAAACCCAACTCTCTTGGTGCAGGGTTTGGTTTTGAAAAGATTAAAAATTGAACTTTTAATTCGGGTATCACATCAAACCGTGCCATGCTTATCCGTATTAAATATAATATAACCTGAGTGAGTGAATCTACAAGAAGAAGACATAGATTTTGAGAGATCGTGTCAAGATAAATGATTAAATTAATTCTTTTGATACGTTTATTTTTTTGTGAAAATGAGAATTATATTACTGAAACTTTGGAAGCAATATACATGGAATAGACAGGCCTAATCCTTGAAAATTAACCAAAGAACAACTAGACAATACCCAATAACATCTGACAAAACTAACAAAACTATATCTGATAATTTTCCTATATTCTGACAATACATTCTAATTTCTCTTAAAACTGCATCAAAACTCAATTCTTTGGGTTTTCCCGGGCGACAAATGTCGCCCGGGAAACCTTCGTCACCTGTTCTACTTTTTCTTGTAGTGATTGTTTGTTTGTAAAAACTTAGATTCGATTTTATGTGATATCAACGTACACACAATATGAACAATTTAACTAAGTAAATGAATAATAACAAGATAAATAAGTATGTAAGACAAGAGATAAAATTTAGAAAGATCAAACCACAACACAAGGATTTATGGTGGTTCGGTAACGAAGCTCCTCTTCGCCCTACTCCATTCCCCGAGTACCCAACTCGAGAGTTCTCTTCACTATGTTAACAAACTCCCTTTAGGCGGAGAAAACCGTACACAAGTAGCTTACACCAATTTCTGACACTAAGCCAAATGTCGAGTTCTAATCTTAGCTAGAACCAATCTACCACACACTTTGTATTTTGAGGACTAAAATACTAACCGCACTAACACAAGATCACTTCACCTACGCACTAACACCATCACCCCGATCTAACTATTTTCTCTACGATCACCACGATTGAACTAGACTCTCTATAATCACCATGATCTAACTATTACACACAATTACACAAGATGCACAAATTATAACACAATCATAACTATGTTACGAGAATACGAACTAAGCTACAATACTTCATAACTTGATGGTAGAAAGTATTCTTCTCTTGCACTTGAGGATCTAAGCTTGGATCACATGGAAACAAATACTTAGAATTAAATGATCAAACGAATGGAAGTGAATGTAAACTGATTTTAGAAAAGAAAGAAAATATGTGCAAAAGTTGAAAATCGATTGGGAAGACCAAAGGAAACCAACTAACCTTTTCACCATTGCATTTTAAATCCTTCCATACATTGCTGATTTTGAATCTTTTTCATTACCATTTTCAGAAACACATACGACAGTATCCTCAACATCCTCATTCAAGTTTGGAACTTGAATTTGATTAAGCTCAACAAAATCAGATTTCCATTCTTCAGGCCAATTCCATCTTCCTTCATTTATTATATCATTAATGGTACAATTGTTGTTCAGTCTAGCATTATAAATGTCTCTAGAATCAATGTAATCACTTAAGGGGCTTACTGAACACCAATTTTCATGCCAAACATTCACAGATCTCCCATTCCCAACTTTCCATCTTACATGCTTTCTAATCTTTACTCTGAGACTTAGAATGTTTTTCCAACCCACAGTGCAATTGGAATCACATTCAGCTTCCCAAATACTTTTATCTTTGAGCTTTTCCTTATAAATCCATTTGATCCATAAAGTATCCTTTTTCACAGCTACATTCCATAAGCGTTTAGTCATTAACACCTCATTCCAAACACCCAAATCCTTTAGACCAAGTCCTCCTTGTTCCTTTGGTTTACATATGCTATCTCAAGAAATTTTTGCTTTTCCCTTAGTAAGCTCACTTTGACACCATAAGAACCCTTTTAATATTTTGTTTATCTCATAAATGATCTATTTTGGAAGCAAAAAGACAGAAGCCTAGTAATTCTGCATAGAGCTTAAGACAGAAGCAATTAGCTGAACTCTTCCAGCATATGAAAGAGTCTTGTTCTTCCAATCATTCACTTTAGCTTTTAATTTGCTAATCAGAGGCTTACAATCATTTATGCTAAGGTTCTTAGTTAATAATGGAACACCTAAGTATCTTACTGGTAGTGTCCCAACAGTAAATGGAATTATATTAATAATGCATTGTTGTTCAACATTAGAAAGACCCCCAAAGAAGATTGTACTTTTCTGCATGTTGGGTAATAAACCAGAAAAACCACTAAACTCATCAAGGGATTTCTTCATGACCTTTACTGAAACAACATCCCCATGACAGAAGACTAAGAGGTCATCAACAAAGCACAAATGAGTAATCTTTAAATTCTTGCAGCCAAAATGATATTTAAATCCCTTACTTTCTTCAATGTTCTTTTGAATTAGGAGGTTTAGAACCTCCATAACTAGAGTGAAAATATAAGGAGATATAGGGTCCCCTTGTCTAAGGCCTCTGCCCCCTTTGAAGTAACCAACTCTTTCACCATTCACATTTATAGAAAATTTTGTTGAAGTAATACATGTCATAATCCAATTGACCATAGTCTTGTGAAACCCAAACATCTCTAAAATCTCCTTCAGAAAATCCCAACTAATAGTGTCATAGGCTTTTTAAAGATCAATTTTAAAAGACACTTTCTTATTTTTCTGTTTTCTATTGTATCCTTTAAAGAGTTCTTGAGAAAGCAGAATATTATAAGTAATTTGTCTACCCTCTATAAAAGCACTTTGGTTTTCACCAACTAGACTTCCAAGTACTCCTTTTATTCTACTAGTCAAGATCTTACTAATGCATTTATATAGGACATTGCAACAAGAAATAGGCCTAAAATCAGAAACTCTATCAGGGGTGGGAATCTTGGGGACAAGTGATATAAGGGTAGCATTTACCTCACCCAAGAGCTTTCCATTTAAGAAAAAGTCTTTAATAGCTTGGCAAACTTCTTTTCCAACTATACTCTAAGCTGATTTGTAAAAACATGCAGTATAACCATCTGGACCAGGAGCTTTTGAATCCTCTATCTCAAACATAGCATTCTTTATTTCAGCATCACTTACAGCCCTTATCATTCTCTGAGCCTCTTCTGTATTTATTTTATTAATGAAGATATTCTGTCTATTAGCCATGCTCTGAACATCTCTTCTTTGGCCTAAAAAGTCTTCAAAATGCTTTACAATCTGATTAGCAACATCCTCATTCACAAATCTAATCCCTTCTTCATTTCTAATAGACATAATTCTTCCTCTGTGAGTTCTTTCTTTTATGGTTTTTTGAAAATAAGCAGTGTTTCTGTCACCATCTTTAAGCCATTCTACTTTAGCTTTTTGGCATAGTAAGCTATATTCTTCTTTAGTTGCTTGTTGGTATTCCTTCAAAACAGACCAGCTTTCCTCTTTAATATTCTCATCATGAGGGAATTTGTCAACTTTAGCTTGACATTCTTTAACTTTGACTCTTAGATTCTCAACTCTCTCAAACACATTACCATTCTCCCAACTTAACTTTTTCAACTTTCTTTTAAGGACTTTCATCTTTTGCACAATTCTGTACATTGCATGTCCCTCAAAACTCTTATCCCAAACACTCCTTACAGTAGGCAGAAAATTTTCCTTCTCAGTGATGAAATTGGAAAATCTAAATGAACTTTTTCTTTTTTGAATCCCATTTGGAACCTTAACAATCATAAGGGAGTGATCAGAAATCAAATATGGTAGAAACAATCCATGAGCCTGTTGAAAGTTGCCAACAAATTCTTCATTCACCATAATTCTATCCAATTTCTTCAAGGTTCTACAATTTGGATTCCTCAAACTTTTGGTCCAAGTAAAGTGGAAACCTTCACTATGTAAGTCTACTAACTTAATTTTATCAATGCATTCTTGAAATTCAGTCATTTCACTGGTAGGATACCCCCCCCCCATTAGAGTGCTATGCAACTTTCAAGGTAACATTAAAGTCTCCCATAATGATCCAGGGATTTCCAGAAGTAATGATTTTTTGCCTCTCTAAATCAGCCCATAGCTTTCTTCTTTCCATTCTTGAATTGCTAGCATAAATCATTATGCAGAAAAAACTTAGATTGCTTATCCATAGTTTCCATCATCAACCAGGCCCGAATCACATTGGAATTCCATCCTACCATAATTATGCATCCTTTGTTGTTGTCTTCTCCATTAGTAACATATTCCCAATTACCAAAAACAAGATTGCATACTTTCTTAATGTTTTTATACTTTACATGAGTTTCCAGGATAGCACAGAATTGTAGACCTTCCTCCATAATGAGCTTTTTTACTTCTTTTTGCTTATCAGATTGGCTACATAAGCCTCTAATGTTCCAAGCTCCAAATTTTAAATCCATAAGAAAAAATTAAAATAATCCTTTCTTTCTGTTTTTGCTCACTATCTCTCAATTCTTTTACTCCCATACACTCTTTCTGTTTTTTATTCATTCCTCTCTTCTTTGTTTTTCTCCCATATCTCTCAATTCTTTTACTCCCAATATCACTCTGTCTGTTTTTCTCCCACAGCTCTCTTTCTGTTTTTGACTCATCATTTCTCTCAATTCTTTTACTCCCTTTCACTCTATCTATTTTCCACACAATCTTATAATTCCTCTCTTCTCTGTTTTTCCTCCCATATCTCTCAATTCTTTTACTTACCATAACACTCTTTCTGTTTTTATAATCATACATTTCTCTTTATGTTTTAAACTACTCTGTCTGTTTTCCACACAATCACACAAAAACTAAATCTAACCTAATTCTAGTATCTAATTCTACAAAGGTGATAATCAAAAGATTCTAGTTTAAGGACCCTCCTGGCCCCTCCATCTCATTCCTCATGACATTGTAATTCTCATCACCATCAGTATCCAAAACATCTTCACATTCCTCTAAATCTTTGGTAGCATTAAACATTTCTTTCCTGTCTCTATAATACCTCTTCATTTCCTCAATCCATCCATTTCTATCACCACTTTTACCAATAATTTCCTTAATAAGAAACTCATCAACTATCTTCCGTTGGTTGGTGTTTGGTACAAGGTCATCTTCATTGATCAAAGAGTCTATTAGAGTAAATCTATTAGATCCTAAAATTCCATCCCTAATATTATCCATACTAGTAGATCCTTCCTGGTGTATCTTATCATTTACTTTCTCATTCTCCTCATTGTTTCCCTTCTTTCCTTTATCTTCCATTTTTCCATCAGAATTATCATTAACTCCTGCCCTTTTGTCTTTTACCTCATTATCTTGTTTTTTCCTATATTCAAATTCATTGTTTGTCTGCCATTTGTTGTTACCTTTCACATTTCTCCAATCATTCCATTTCCTTTTATTATCTTCATTCTGTCTATCAACATTCCTATTTATATTGAAACTATTTCTAGCAAATCTTTTGTTTTGTACTATTCTGAACTTGTTATCTTTTTTTTCCACAGATTCTTTTTTACTCCCTTCTATGTTTTTCTTTTTGAAGAAAATGTCATTGTTCCCAAACAACTTGCAGTGTGTGCATATACTTGGTATCCAGGAGTATTCCACATTCACAATTTTCTTTGTACCTTCATTTATATTCTTGCTTCTATACATGACTTCAATTTTGTCTTTAATCCCTTTTCCAGCTTCAATTTCTACCAAGACTCTTGCAAAACCAATTCTTCCAATACCTGTCACACCATCTTTGTAGTTACCTTTATCCATTTATTACAGGTTTTCCTATATCTACTAGCCAAAGCACTATTCCTTTCAACCCACGCCATGCCTACACTAGGACACATTCCTCATTTTAACCCATACAGGAATTTTACTTGGTCAGCCTTATCCATACAAATTCAATGCTCCATTTTTGTAACACTTGAGGTTTGTGTTTTCCATCCACTGGTCCATTGTTAATCACCTCTTTTTTCCCTTCTTCACTCTGGAAAACTTTATAGTTAAACACACCATTTTCAGCAATCTCATCTCTAGACCAAATTTTTCACATTCTTATGGTGTTGGTATCTTGCTTCATTATATCCCATTGTGCATCTAATAATCTGGCAATAGACTGTATGATTCCATCGTAAACTACTAATTTCAATTATCTCTTCATCAAGAACACAATTCCCTCCCCATTATCACTGACTGCAGTAGGGATTTGCATTAGCTTGTTATCAAGTTTACTCCCCTTAATCAAATCTGCCAAGCTTACTCCACCACTACCAGAACCCCAAGTTTTATCCCCATTTCCTGATTGTTTGCCACTTCCTCTTCTCCAGTATTCACTTTCTCGGTACATTCCACAGTCTTAAAACTATTCACACTGTTACATCCTTCATCCAAAAACTCCTTATTTCTCCTTCACTATTTCAAATTTTTCTCCTTCATTTACATCATTGATTTGGGGAGAATTGGATACCATTCAAATCCCCCTCAAAACCCTTCTTCCCATCATTTTTCAAGCCTTTTCCATTGTTAACATCATTCACCTTCCTAACAGAATCACTCTCCCTTGTGTTTTTTGTGATTTGATTTTTCCCATCATTTTTGTAACACTTTTTTTGTTCTTATTTTTGTATGAATTGATTAATTTTGAACATTATTCCTAGGTTCTGAGAACCTTTTGTTCACATTTTAGAATATCTTTTCGCAATTAGGGATTGATGAATTCTTAGATAAGAATATTACAATTGCCCCTATGTATTGTTTGAATGAAACACCATAGAACAACACAAAATCAACCACAAACAATTAGAATACTAACTATTACTTTTGGTGCCAAAATTGGATTATTTTTTTAAAATCCAATCAAATTACAAGAAAATTGGGGAAAAAGATACCGTTATAATCGCCTTGATTAGCTGAATCCAAATCTGTAATCAGATTAAGAAAGATGATATGATTTTAAGCTTTTTTAGTGATTTTAATGGTGAAAAAGGATGGCGGGAAAAACGGTTCATTAAAAAAAAGTTAGCGAAATCGTGTAAAATGCATTCAAGGATTTGTGTATGTTAAAAAGAAGAGTATAAAGACATTGTATATTTGCACGGAAGATATATTACTCATTGCAATTTTAATGGTTACATTCAATCTTTTCTTCCTTTGCAGTCTCTGGACGTGATGAGTTAATTATTTTGTATTTCATCTCGCTTTTTATATCTTTTAGCTTTTGGTATATCCTCAGCTCAAATCATCTTGGATCAATCATAGAGTTCATGCATTCCAATCATGAATTCATAGTCTCTCTCTATATCCAACATTACTACTTATTGACTACCTCTTGTAACATTATACGTTCCACTCATTTCTTTGATCATATCAATTATTTTCTCTTAAAAGAAATACAATATTCAAGTCTAGTTTGGATTTCGTATATGATACTCTTTAGCTAAATTTTATACATTTGATGGTGATCCAATGATAACCACAAATTATTTTATTTAGTTTAATGATTAGTCTGTCACGGCATATTGTACATTAACTAATACTAGGTGGTTACCCGCGCATAGCTGCGGCAATAAAAAATTTACTAACTCAACTTTTTACGTAATTTCCTACCCGCTTAGTAATTTCGTTTCACAAATGTATGTGTTCGTTGGGGTTTCCCGTAACTTTCCCGCAACACCATATTAACATCATCATTCTCGCATGTAAAAAGACAACACTATCTCCGAAAGTATATAGTTTTAACGTATCAAGTTTATATTTAATTAAGATTAAAGTTGTATAAAAATATTAAATCAACATAAATAAACATTAAAATGTAAAAAAAATTATAAAAAGTATATCCAAATGGTTGTTGAATTAAAGAGCATAATTTTAAAAAATGAATATGGTGTGAAATTAGATCAATAAAAATTAAATAGGATAAAAAGATATTTCAATTGAAATAAAGTTGATTGTTTTATTCAAATGTTTATACATTGTCACTTTTATGATGTGATTCCTAAAAATCGTGATGATGGTTTATGATGCACCTCCTTATCTTAATTTTTAATGGGTCCACATTATAAATTTTTATATAGTAGTATAGTTATTGATATAGATGAAGCATCACATTTCATATATCACTCAGATGTCTAGGTCCATGATATAACTTATCACGTTTTCTCAATTGTTTTGGATAAAAGATATTTAACTTTTTCTAGGCAGCATAGATGTTATTGATAAAAAAGTAATAACAAGAAGTTACATATATACAACCTAAATTGGAAAAAATAGAAAGGAACTAATTGGCGGATAACAGGAACGACAAGGATACAAGATATAGTTTACATTCGTAACCTAGCTACTAGTCCCGCTTTAGATTCACTTTACTACAATTTAACAAGACAGCATTCAACAAAAAGAAAATATTTTTAACCTCGTGAAAACACCTTTGGATGGTAAAATTCCGCAAGTTAAACTTATTTATAAATTACATATGATGATGTAATAAAACTTCAATGGATCTCGACCCAAAATGATTGGATCGGCCATGTAAGCTACTGCCTGATATTCTACCGTAGCTCAAGCGGAGAACGTAAAAGCTCGAGCTGAAGTTAAAAACAACTATAACTATTAGAGATAAAGCTAGAATGTTTGCTGATTTTGTATTTCGATAGCATGCAATGGTAACGGATAAACGTAACTCCTAAATAGAAAGTAGATTTTTTCTGCCAACTGTAGGTGTGTTGTACGCATGGAGACGGCGATGCGGTAAATTTTTCTTTGTAATTTAACAACGGATTCACTGCCGGCACGGCGTCGATTAACTTCAATCCGGTTTGAGAGTTTAAGTGTAACAATGAGCCAATTATTTTTTAGAGGTCGGCAGCCTAGTACGACGAGTCCTAAAGATGTTTTTTACTCGAAATTTTAATCTTAAGTCAATGAAGCTGGCAGCGTTATTTAACTCCAAGGAGTTTGGGAGTTATATATAGCTGAGACCGTGAGCCATGTTTTATGTCTTTTTGCGATAAAGTATAAAAATGACGGTTAAACGGCTTGGCATAGAAGTAGAATCAGTCCCGCACTAATACCACAGCAAATTCTAGTGCTTGATAACTAATAAACACAAGTAGTTAGAAAGATATATTTTATGTTACGATAGATATAATTTACTTAAATAATCCTTAATCTCTTGTATATTAAGGAATTTTTAGAAAGTGGAAAAAAAATATGTTGTAGGAACGAATTGGACGAATGAAAATGTTTAATTTTGCCACATAGAGAAATAGAGTCATCCAATTGGCTAAATATATCTAAATTTATCCAGCCAAAAATATGGAAAAAAGCATATATGTTGGTTTTGTAAAAAAAATAAAGCTAAAAAAATGTGATAATTAATAAAACTTTATTTGTTAGATTTTAAATAAGTTATATGAATTAAGTAAATTTTTAATTTTTTACATTTTTTTAAAACATTGTAAATCTAATAAATAACCTTTACACTTAACAACTCTTAGCCTTTATATTATGTATTTTGAAAAACAAAATATATATATTGTTAGTGCAAATATGAAAATATTTAAACTAAACGGTCTTTTATGTTTTAATAACGAGATATTAGGCGGCCGCACGTTCATGCGGAACCTAATATCCGATTATTGATATATATTTTCGGCTCCAAAATTAAATTTTTATAATTTTCAAAAATTACGAAATTTAAAAGTAACTAATCTTCTAATAGTATACAATAATAGTTTATTATATTGTAGATGTCTAAAATGTTTTATCATTTACAGTAAAAAGCTTGAAATTCGTCGACAGATTTTGTACATGTTATTAACATGGAGCCACACTACCCAAAATCTAACCAAAGAAATTTAAATATGACTTGCATTCTAACTCGTAAAAAAAGGCAATAATATTGTCGGGCAACTAAGTAAAGAAGTAGGTTCTTTATTTTGTAGTTCAACATTCGAGCTTGGATAAGCTGTGCAAGAAGCTAAAACTGAAACAGGACGATAAAAATAACATATTTTTGAAGTTGCAAATTTTGTATCAAATTTGTTTTTCAACATACACTAAAGCCATTAGAATTACAATGCACTAATGTCTTTATTGCTCAAATCCTTACTCTCTTATACATTAAGCGTGTAAACGACATGTAGAATATATGTGTTACCTAATCTCACAATGAAATGACAAAGAACTAGAGAGAGAAAGTGGAGGGATGAACACTTTTAGAGAGAGAAAGGAAGAGAGGAATATTAGATTAGCATGAAATGTAAAAGTGAACAACCAACCCTCTTCTAGGTGTGGAGAGGGGTATTTATCCTAGTCCTAAGGCCGGTTATATGAGGCCTTGCGGGCTTTTCATGGGCTTTGGCCCGTTTACCTTATCAAGGTTCCAAAAACTATACTACGAGCCTATCTTACGATATTATGGAAGTGACCGATACTTTTCATATTCCTAATAATTTCCCCCTAAGGGAGGTCACTCCATTTTATAAAATAGTTAATCCTAGCATACTATGCTTGTCTTTAGTCTTGAGCTCGTAGTCTTTAAACTTCAATCATTAACTTGTGATATGTTGTAGTGATCTTTGACTTTAGGCTTGAGCTTGTTCCGTTAAGCTTGTCTTGTATGTGGTCTTGAACATCTTGTGATCATCAGCCAAATATACTCTCTTATCATCAACTTGTGATCTTTTTCCTTCTTGTGTACTTGTGACCTTCGGACCAACATGCTCATACTTTACTCGTACTTTAATCTTGAAAGCTTGAATAAGGCATCTTTCTTGAAGTTCTTAAACTTTAACACTTCGTCGCTTCAAGAAGGACGTACGGTATCAGAGTAGTGGAAGTCTTGAAACATGTACTTGAGCTTTCATAATGTCTTTACATTTGTTGGTCGAGTATGAGCATGTGGCTGTGAATCTTTGAGTCAGCTGGAACCAGGTACCTCCATGTCTATCTTTATATGAATCTGCAATAAAACAGTTAGCAATAAAGTTGGGGGGACGAATATGGCTTTGTCATTCGCCCGTGTTTGGTTGGAGTAACCTTCTAATCCGTGAGGATCGACCTGTGATCAGGTAGATTCAATTTAAGAAGAATCTCCTTGACTGGATTTCCAGCTGAAGTATTGAATCTTTCTAACACATATGTATTAGATTCATCGTACTCAGCTTGTTCTCATTACCGGAACGTCTCAAAGCAGACAGCACGATAAGAGTGAACCATCGAATTACTATCTCACCGATTGAAATAAAAATTGATTTGAAAAAATCAATCGACGTGTCACTTTCTAAAGTGTTTTTGCGACACATCGAGAGTTTTAAGCATTTCAAAATTCATCAACCGTCAATTCATAGTCTGGACCGAATCGATATCCAGTGTCACAAGTTTGATCCAGATAGGATCTCATAAGTCACCTACCGCAGAGCTTGTTTGATGTTGGCTCTGGAAGGATTTCCATCGTCATTGTGAATACTTTTGTATCACTCTGATGTTCTTGCAAAATCACAAGAATAATGCGTAGGACTCTTAAGATATTACTTGTTTTCATAGTATGTGAGAAACAAATATATTGGAATAGTGTCCTAGTGAGATTTATGGATGATCTCTTTTGGCTCTAGACTCAATAGTGCACATTTAGTTTTAGTAATCAAAGGCTAGAGCTGATTGCCTCCTTTTCAATATCAACAATCTCGGAGTGAGAAAGTCAATAGAAATGAGTGTAATCTCCGTGAGTTTTGAAACAAGAGTACTTTTGACCTTGTGTAGCTGAGGAGGGTTGTGCATTGTGTCACTGGGTCCATGACGACTGTCTTCAATACCAGACAACAACTTTAGATTCCTCTTCCGGAATCGTAAATTGTTCATATTGTTGAACAAGAAGATCTATTTTATTATCTTTGACTTGACTATTACCTTGGTGAGTGATTAATAAAGTATCCCAAATTTCTTTTGCGGTTTTACACATAAAAATTCTTTCATATTCTTTACGTGGTAAAGCATTATAAATCACCATTTTAGCTTCATTATTTTTAGCAAGTTTCTTTTTAAGATCATCGTTTTGTTTATCAAATGGTACAATTTCATCCTTTTTAGTTTCAGGATTATTTTGAATAGGAGGAAAATCACCATAGGTAATAACATGCCAAAGATCTAGATCTTTTGATTTCACATAAGTTTCGAATCTATTTTTCCAATAAATAAATCCATCACTTTCAAATAGTGGTGGTCTTTGCATAGATTGCCCTTCTAAATATTTTTCCGATTCCATAGATCGATTCAAGTTTTAAAATACAATTTATTTTAAAAATCTTGTTTGACGTGGCTTCTGATACCAATTGTGGAAAACTAGAAGGGGGGTTGAATAGTTTACCGCTTTTTAAATTAATGTTATGTTTGTTTATAAAAACTTAGATTCGACTTTATGTGATCTCAATATGTGCACAATATGAACAATACAAGTAAACAAATAAATGACAAGTAAATATGAAAGACAAGAGATAAGAGTTATAAAGATCAAACCACAACACAAGGATTTATAGTGGTTCGGTAACGAAGCACCTCTTCGCCCTACTCCACTCCTCGAGCACCAAACTAGAGAGTTCTCTTCACTATGTCAACAAACTCCCTTTAGGCGGAGAAAACCGTACACAACTTTGCTTACACCAATTTCTGACACTAAGTAAAATTTCAAGTTCTAATCCTAGCTAGAACCAATCTATCACAACTCTTGTATGCTAGTCACACCACTTTGCAACAACTCATAACTTTTCTTCACTTCATGACTTCTCTTCGCTTCACAATTTCTCTTTACTTCATAACTTCTCATCTCTTCACAACCAAGACTACTACGATCACACCAATCTAACACTACTTACTATGATCACTACGATCTAACTATACTTTCAATGATCACCACAATCTAACTATTATACACAACTACAATACACACCTTCACAATATACATAAATGATTTACAAGATCTGACACAACTTCACAATAACTCCAACTAAACTATAACACTTCTTGACTTGATGATAATAAGTATTCTTCTCTTGCACTTGAATAATTAAGCTTGGATCACTTGAAAAGAAAGCATTATGATTAAATGATCAAAGGATTGTAGGAGAGTATAAACTGATTTAGAACAGAAAGAAAGTGTGTGCAAAAGGTGAGAGTCGGGAATAGTCCAGTATTTATAGGCAAACTGAGTTGACTTTTTATCTGGCTGGTCCCCTTAATTAGGGTTCCGGTCCCCTTAATAATTAAGGGGACCGCCCTTATAATTAAGGGGCCCGCCCAGCCTGGACGCTCCTTTTTTTGTCTTTTCCGGGGGAGGTGTTTTCTGGAACATTTCTAGCCGTTTTTAGGTAGATAATTTGAATTCAAAATATTTATTTTGAATAAAACATCTCTTTTAAATCTAAAAATATTTTATAAAAGTTATAAAAATGTTTGTGACACTTTTATTAAAAATGTGAGGTTGAATAAAAATTCCTTTGGTCATAAAATGCATTAAGCATTTATTTATTCATACCTTTAAGTGATTAAATTTTCAAAATGAAAATTTACTACTAATTACTTGTTTACGAATAATTTTTCATTAATCATTTTTACATTTTGTGATTATCAAAACGTAGAGAGGTCGAAAAATATTAATAACGTTTTTAGGCATTATTTCTATCAACAATCTCCCCCTTTTCGATGATTACAAAATCTAAACTCATTAAATATAAAATTATTTTTAAACAAGTATTTAGTGAGTTTTATTTCCATTTCTCCCCTTTTTTGTAGAATCAAAAAGGCTTTGTCGATGATTGCGCGTAGAATTGACGGAATAAATGCTCCCCCTTGATGTGTGCTCCCCCTCGTTTGAGGGCACCAAGGAATCGAGCTATGGTGACTTTGCTACAAGAACAAGTTAGAAGAACAAGACAACCATGTTCTAACATATAGCAAGTAAAAAGGAAAAAACACTAGAGCATGTTGATAATGGTTGACATTTGTCAAGAATTTGTGTAAATCAATAACCACAAATTTATATATCAACTAAAAAGTTAAGTGCATAATTAAAACATAAGACTAAAGACCATTCATTAAACATAATATTTGTCTATAACACACAATCATGCTGTTGGGAATTATACTTTGAGTTGATTATGACAAAACATATTAAAGATGGAGGACCTACAAGACAAAGCTGGAATAACATTAATGCTGATTGAAGATTAGTCAAACAGTATTTAATGAAGATTAGTCAAAGATAAAGATCAACATTAATGCTGATTGAAGATTAGTCAAATAGTATTTAATGCTGATTTATAGTTTTCTAATTTTATTTTGATCTTATCTTGTCTTGTAAACCCTAACCCTGGAGTTCATCTCTTAAGCCAAGGATAAGTCTTTGGTTGTGGATACAACATAAGCATGTTGCTCCATGTGCCTCAAGAAGATTCAAAGGAATATGATGACCAAAGATAGGTGGAGAAGGTGATGGAGTATTAAATTGGACATCAAGTGGGGTAATTGGTGAAAGGGTAAGAGTGATGTCCATTGATGCATTTTCTTAAGTTGGAGGTGGTGGAGAAACTCTTTTAGAAGGAGATGTTAGTAAGTTTAAGTAACTATTGGTTGATGGTGATGTGGATGATGTTGGTGATTTGGGTGTGTAGTCAATGGAGGATGAGGAAGTACCTTTGGTTGATGGTGTTTTTGAAGGTGCATTAGGAGCACTATGAGATGAGAGTTGATGTTTGGGTAATGGGGTTTTAGTGTCATCATGAGTTAAATCCACAAACAATTGTTTTGGTGGAATGATGTTGATTTTTTGTCTTTTGGAAGCTTTGGAAATGGAAGCTTTAGTGGATGTCATAGTGGTTTATGGTGGTTGATAGAGAATGAAGAAGATGATGAAATGGTGGTGAACATTTGGAGGGAATTTATTAGATGATAAAGGTTCGGAAATGAAATGGATTTGAATTAGTTTAAGAATTTCCAAAATATGTTCGAGTTTTTTGGGTAAAGGTAGCTGAGGCTAGGTAAAAGGGGGTCAAAAAGTAGAAAGAAACAGTAAAATCCATGAAGCAAGTGGCCGGTCCCCTTAATTATGGTGCCGACCCCCTTATCTTTAAGGGGACTGCCCTTATGAATTAAGGGGGCCGCCCATCTGGTGATTTTTAGACGACCAAAAATTTGATTGTTGTGAAAATTTTGTGAGAAAGGTTGTGTTTTGGTGGTCAATTTGTAGCAAGTCCCATGTGAACATATATATGTATGAAATCAAGTATATCATGTATGTTTGCAACAACAAAAAAATATATAAAACAAGGATGCATAATTATAAGAGCATACTAATAATTCATAATGATTAGAGGTCTTAAGCAAGCTAAACAAGTTCAAGTTCTTCCGACTAAGTCGGGTTGCCATCACATAATTAATTAAACATAATTATAATTTCACACAAGGTCCTAAACCAATTATTCTATCAAGCTAGTCACCACTCAACATCTGCACTTCTTTTTCTTGCTGAAGACTCCTCGCAATGCCTTGCAAAATGATTTGAATCCACCTCTAAGTTCCTTATGCATTTGTTGTGTTTGATTGAGCAAGTCGGTTTGACGCTCGAAGAGAAGGTCATCATCTTGTTCAGATGAAGTAGGAATGTCGTATTGTTTGTAATTGAGTGGTTCGAGAGAGTTTAGGTAAGTAGTAAGAGATGGGGTACTAGCACGAGAAGCACCATCATCCTCATCATCATCTCCTTGGTGAGATGAAGATCGATGGTTATGATGGGCGAAAGTTGATGAGATGGAGTGATGGGATTTTCCACGATCAATTCGGGGTTTTCGGGTTTTTTTTAAAGAGAGTGAACGCATGACTTGATCAACGGAATTGTAAATGCCATTGTCAAGGTGAGGGTAGTGTTCCATAACATGTCGAAAGAGACGTGTCAAGAACATACCATAAGGAAGATGGGCTTTAGGAGTTGCCCGCGCATTTTCAATTCTTTTGACAAAGAAATAGGCAAGATTATGTTGTTTCTCGGCTAGAATACAATATAATATATGAGCAAGGCAAGCTGGGAGATGGTCTTGGTGTCCTCCTAGTCTGAACACACTCTTATAAATGAGTTCGTTCCATCTTTTCATGTCTTGTCTAAGTTCTTTGGTTAGAACTTGAGTTGGTAAAAGAATGACGTTTTTGTGTTTGATGGTGCGGTTAGGGTCAACACGTTGAAATTGAAGAAATTGATGAATTTCTTTAGGACTAGGAAGGTCGGTATGATATGGTCCTTTGGTTTCTTGGGAGTATGCAAGAGAACCAGGATCTCATTCGTTTATGAATACGGCTTGGCCATTGAATGGAATTCTGAGGATTTGACCGAATTGTTGGAGGGAGAAAGTGATGAATTCGTTTTGAATCATGAAGGAGATGAAAATGAAGTCGGAGTCATCTCTTTGAAGAGTGACTTAACTATAAAAGTCCAGAATAAAACGAGGGACAATTGGCTCATTAATTTTGTAGAGACGATTGAGACGTATGTTAGAAAAACAATGATCGATGTGATCAGATGTGTAGTAAAGTTGATCAACAACTCTACCCTCATGAATGCATCGATCTTAGATAGGTTTGTAGAAGTGTGCGATAGTAGGAGAAATACCGGGTGTTTGGGATACTTTGGGAATGTAAGAACAGGTAAGAGAGGTATCACCAAATGTTGCTCGAGGCATGTTTATCACCTAAACAAGATAACAACGAAATAAATTATTTAAAAAAAATAAGAAAAATAATGTTTTGAAAAACGAAAAATGTGGGACAAGAATTACTTCGACTCTAAAAATAAAAACCTAAGAAGTAATCCATATGTTCCTTAATTTATTTTTCACTTAATCTAGAGTGTCGAAGAATATATATTAGTTATATATTTCAACATCTAGGAAAAGACCCAAACACTCCCTTATCAATACAAGATTTGACTAAAATTGTTGAAAGATATACGTTAAGTTGTATATTTTGTTGACAAATATAAGTTCATTATTTTTGACTTGACGAGAGTTAAATGGTGTTTGTTTTAACTCAACACTATGTTTTAAAACGTTAAACCAAACGCCCCTTTATTTTATACTTTTATAAAATGTATCAATATATATATATATAAATTATATATCTTGATGACTTATACAAGTTAGTTAAGTGTTTATACAAGTGACAAAAGTTAATGATGGGTCATTTTGACTCTAAAACCGATCCTAAGAAACGAACCAAACACCCTCAATTGAAAATTTTTAAATTCCTATGACTACGGAGGAATCATTATAATTATGGATTTCCTAGACCTAATCATAAAAATATAAAAGATACAAAAACTATTAAAAATACTCAATTTTGATTAAGAGCAAAATTGAATGAAATCGAAGGAGAAAAGTAAAGAAAATCTTACAATAGGTGTTGTTAATCGAGTTGTTGGTGATTGCCCCTTGCGAATTATGATTGATTTTGTGTTTAGGGATTGGATTTTGTGGTTTTGGTGATGGTGTTTTCGTCACACAGTAGCAGGGGAAAAGGGAAGAACTAGAATGAGTGTTTGGTTTAGTGTTTAACGCAGGAAAGGTGTGTTTGGTGATTTAAATAGGCCGGTCCCCTTAAAATTAAGGGGGCCGCCCACATTAACACGGCCGGTCCCCTTAAATATAAGGGGGCCGCCTATCTAAAAATTAAATTGTTTTTTGATTTTGACTAGTTTTGTAAATGTACAATTATCAAAATACGTCGGGAGCTACTAGCAATATTATTTTAGATAATCTAGTTGTCGAAATAATGAAGTTGAAGACGAGAGAAAAATACTTGACACTTTTAATTTAACTTTTCGTTAATGTTAAGTAAACTTAAATAATTTCTAATGAAATAATTAAGTTGTCAAGATTTTTGGATCGAGAGGTGGTTTAGAGATGATTGACGAAATTTAATTGACATTTTAATTAACCTTTCGTTAATTAAAAATACTTTGATTACTTCGGATGAGATAATCAAGTTGTCAAGCCGAGAGAAGATTTGACGAGGATTTAGTGACGTTTTCAATCAACTTCTTGTCAATTGAATAAGTTAATTACTTCGGATGAAATAATTAATTGTCACGATTTGGAGTATTTGAGAGATGATAAATATGTGACGATAGAATGATAGAGTGGAGTTAAAGCTTGATGAGAGGATTCCGATAGACGTAGTTTATTGTAGACGTGTAGACGAGGCGGACGACGTAGTCGAAGGGAGTTTGTTTCATCCATAGTGTTTTGATGTCATGCCTTTCCGGCGTAAGATGTAAAACTAATCCTACTTCTATGTTAATAATTATCCACTAACTCACTTTTCTTCATCTACGTGAGTTTGCTACTAGTGGACATAGAAGATTTCCATTTTATAGTGGTACGTAGAGAATCCTAATTCAACTATGCGAGAGAAGAGTTCATAATGAACAAATTCTCTTAATTCTAGAAAACCAACAAATGGCATTTCTAGTGACTACACTATTTCCACAAGCTTAAATTATATTCTATTAACTATAACTTATTTGTTTAGCATATACTACATGTAGCATAATAATATATAGTCATTTAACATTTAACACATAATCTAAATTCTAAGAAGTTTGGAAAGAAGACATACCTTTGCCTACAATGTGTTTTCTTCAACATCTTCAAGTGAGCAAGCTTTGAAGGAGAAATCTTTTGGTAAACCCGTCATAAGATTTTAAGAATGCATTCACTCATCGGATTCTAAGAAATATTCATGAACAACTCTACTCGAATGTTGCAACAACTCAACCTCTTGGTCCCCAATGTCTCATGGGTCCAAAATTGTTAGTTCCGAACATATTTTGCATATGTTGCATTTGATTCAGATGCATATAGGGTGGATACATTCCCTATGGGGTAAAGTTCGGTTGTTGTGAATAATTCCACATTGAATTATTAGTGTTAGAGTAATTTTGTCTACCTTGGTCTCTCCTAGGTTGTGGTGTTTTAGATCGAGTATGAAAATTGTTTGTTCTTTTTGGAGGAGGAGTTTTATAAAAATGTTTTACTTCATCATCACTTGCAATGGGAATTTTAGTTTTGTTTATAAGTTTGGTTTTGGGCTTGAGTTTGATTCTACCAATTTTTCTTTAGACTCAACATCTTGTGCCTTTACAAAATTTACTTGTTTAGTCTCACTATTTGTTCCTTTGGTAAAATTAAATCCTAGACCGGATTTATATCCGGATGGTTTATGAAAAATTATTATTTTCTTAAGTGAATGACTATTATTATTAAATTGATTAAGCTTAGAAATTTCTTCCTTAAGCTTTTCATTTTCAAACCTAAGGTCTTGACATAATTTACATTCTTCATTTACCTCTTTACCTTTTTCTAATTTAGATAGTTTATTTTTTAGTTCAAGTACTTCATTTTCTAACTGATTTTTAATTTGTTTTAGTGATTTATTTTTAGCCATGACTTTTAGACCTATTTTGCATAGTCGATTATATTCACTATCTAAGTCTTTTTCATCTAACGATGAATGATCATCACTAAAGAATTCGGTTTCGAAAAGTACCTCATTAGATGTTTTAGCCATAAGACATTTTTCGTCCTTTGTCCTTTCTTCTTCATCTTCGTCACTATCACTCCATGATCCTCCAACGAAGGCTCTTTGATTGTAGCTTCTTGATAGTTTTGGACACTCTTGGATGAGATGATTTGGATCTCCACATTTAAAACATTTTCTTTCTCCTTTGACGTGGTAAAGCATTATAAATTACCATTTTAGCTTCATTATTTTTAGCAAGTTTCTTTTTAAGATCATCATTTTGTTTATCAAATGGTACAATTTCATCCATTTTAGTTTCAAAATTATATTTAATAGGAAGAAAATCACCATCGGTAACAACATGCCAAAGATCTAGATCTTTTGACTTAGATCTATTTGTTCTTTTGCCTTTGACCATTTCGGAATATTTTAAAAATTACTCAAACTTTTAAGTTTCCAATGAGTTCATCAAGTGATAGAGATGTTAAATCCTTTGATTCTTCAATATCCATAACCTTTGCACGCATTTAGATGAAGTATGCGAAGTTTGAGGAATTGAAGCAACTGATCTTAGGTACTGCTCCATCACAATCAACACATGTGGATCATGTGCCTCAAATTACCGAGGTACCTGCAAAGACGGCCCCGTATGTACCACAAATACGACGAGGTTATGGCGATATTAGGTTGGAATTGCATAATTCTAACGCTGGATCAAGCACTACTATTGGAAAAAACATGAGGCCTAAGTATTGGGATGTGGAAAAGTTTCACAAATCGATAATAGCAGCAATAAAAGAAGAGAAGAATCAGGAGGAGGAAGGGCGTGTTCCTTTATTCAGGGTACAATTAAACCTACGAGGCCATAAAAGTAGGATGAAAGCAAGGCTATTCTGGAAAAAGTTTATGGTGGCATGTGTCTGACCTAGAAAACCAAGAAAGCTATTTACCTCGCTTGGTAATGGATTTTAAAGTTTGGATTTACATAAACAATTACAAGTCTGCATAAGAATACTCAAAAAGATATATCAAGACTACTACTTGCTGTTGAAGCACACAAAAGGGATACAACGAAGAACATGGGATCCTGGAATCACGTGGCTTAAGATTTTAAAGGAACACCTTGAGGACAAGGTGTTTTTTCGGGGCGGAGTAATGATACGATCTGGAATAATTAATTAAAGATTTGATATTAAATAAGTATTAAAATAGTTTTATTTATTTACTAGATATGTTTTATTTAGGTAAAGATTGCCATCCAACTTGTTCTACAAGAATATGATTATTATATATAGATGATTAGGGTTGTAATCTTATGATGTGTTTTAGTTATTTAATATCATTATTGGGAGAGAGACCGGCCTCTCGAAAGTTGATCACCTATCTTTATTTATCGTTATTGTTCTTTTTATCTCTTTTATCGATCTGGTTCGTATCATCTTCACTATGTCAACAAACTCCTTTTAGGCGGAGAAAACCGTACACGACTTAGCTTATACCAATTTCCGACACTAAGTGAAATGTCGAGTTCTAATCTTAGCTAGAACCAACTATCACAACACAACACACCACTTCACAACAAATCACAAATTGGGTTCACTACACAACTTCTCTCTACTTCACAACTTCTCTTCACTTCACAACTTCACTTTGCTTCTTAACTTCACTTCACCAAGACACTACTACGATCACACCAATCTATCACTACTTACTAAGATCACCCCTATCTAACTATACTTACAATGATCACAACAATCTACTTATTGTACACAACTACGATACACACCTTCTCAATATACACAAATGATTTATAAGATATAACCCAACTACACAACTATACCAACTATACTATAACACTTCTTGATTTGATGATAAGAAGTATTCTTCTCTTGCACATGAGGAATTAAGCTTGGATCACTTGGAAACAAAGCTTTATGATTAAATGATCAAAGGAATGAAAGGAGTATATAAACTGATTTAGAACAGAAAGAAATTGTGTGCAAAAGGTGAGAAAATCAGTGGGGAATAGTCCAGTATTTATAGGCAAGCTATGACAAAAAGACACGTGTCCGGTCCCCTTAATTAGGGTGTCGGTCCCCTTAAAATTAAGGGGGCCACCCGTTATAATTAAGGGGGCCGCCCATGCCTGGCGCTCCCTTTTTTGTCTTTTCTGGGGGAGGTGTTTTCTGAAACATTTCTAGCCGTTTTGGGTAGAAAATTTGAATTCAAAATATTTATTTGAATAAAACATTTCTTTTAAATCTAAAAATGTTTTGTAAAAGATATAAAAATGTTTGTGTCATTTTTATAAAAAGTGTGAGTTTAAATAAAAAATCCTTTGATCATAAACTACATTAAGCATTTGTTTATTCATACCTTTAAGTGATTAAATTTTCGAAATGAAAATTTACTACTAATTACTTGTTTACAATTAATTTTTCATTAATTGTTTTTAAATTTTGTGATTATCAAAACGTAGAGAGATCGAAAAATATTAATAATGTTTTTAGGCATTATTTCTATCAACATTTTTTTACTTTGTGACTAGCATGAGCTTGCTTTCCAATTTTGCAAGCGTCACAAAAATGTAGGTTAAATTTAAGCTTAGGTAGATTTCTAACTAATTCCTTGGAAGCCAATGATTGAATTAGTTGCATATTTGCGTGACCTAATCTCCTATGCCATAAAGTAGAGTTTTCGTCTAAAGTTGTAAGACATATTTTATCTTCCGGTTTATTTCCTAATTTCATCACATATAGTCCTCTTTTTCTAATTCCTCTACCTATGACCTTTTCGTCTTTGATTATTTCGCTATCATGTTCGGTAAATACTACTTTGCATTTGTTATCACATATTTGACCAACACTAAGCAAATTAAATTTTAAATTATCTACGTACTCAACATTTTTAATAATTAGGGAGGCATGAGAAATGGTACATTTGCCTATGATGTTGCCTCGTAAATTGCTTCCGAAAATGACGTTCCCTCCGTTATACGCTTTGTATGTAGAAAACAATTTTTGGTTGCCCGGCATATGCTTCGAGCATTTAATATCTTTAATCCATTCGTCGGGCTCTACGTTTATTCTTAAGCATATTTCATTTGATGCTTGAGCTACAAGACAAGTTTCGTATTTAGCCTTTTCATCCTCATCTTTGCCACTATCACTCTATGCTCCTCCAATGAAGGCTTTTTGAGTATTGCTTCTTGACGACTTTGGCCATTCTCTGATGAAATGATTTGGATCTCCACATCTAAATCATTTTCTTTCACTTTTACCATCTTTGTCACTTCTACTTCTTTGAAATGACTTTTCTTTCGTCTCGTGGTTGTCTTGCAAATCTTCCTCGTCTTTTGAAAAATTTCTTGAATTCTTTTACGGTCATGGCATATTCTTCGTCTTCACTATCGGAATTCAAGATATCTTCCTTACTTAATTCCTTTTTGGCCTTCAAAGCAAGAGATCTATTTTGTTCTCTTTTACCTTTGACCATTTCGGAATCATTTTTAATTATTACTTCATAAACTTTTAAGTTTCCAATAAGTTCATTAAGTGATAGAGATGTTAAATCTTTTGATTCTTCAATAGCCATAACCTTTGTGCGCCATTTAGGATGAAGTGCCCTAAGAAATTTCCTAACATAATTCTTGCTAGAAAAACCTTCATCAAGTGCTTTTAGACTAGTAATAATAGTGTTAAATCTAGCAAAAGCATTATCTATTGATTCCTCTTCGAGAATCGTAAATTGTTCATATTGTTGAACAAGAAGATCTATTTTATTATCTTTGACTTGACTATTACCTTAGTGAGTGATTATTAAAGTATCCCAAATTTCCTTTGCGGTTTTACACATAAAAATTCTTGCATATTCTTTACGTGGTAAAGCATTATAAATTACCATTTTAGCTTCATTATTTTTTACAAGTTTCTTTTTAAGATCATCATTTTGTTTGTCAAATGGTACAATTTCATCCTTTTTAGTTTCGGGATTATTTTGAATAGGAGGAAAATCACCATAGGTAATAACATGCCAAAGATCTAGATCTTTTGATTTCACATAAGTTTCGAATCTATTTTTCCAATAAATAAATCCATCACTTTCAAATAGTGGTGGTCTTTGCATAGATTTCCCTTCTAAATATTTTTCCGATTCCATAGATCGATTCAAGTTTTAAAATACAGTTTATTTTAAAAATCTTGTTTGACGTGGCTCTTGATACCAATTGTGGAAAACTAGAAGGGGGTTGAATAGTTTACCGCTTTTTAAATTAATGTTATGTTTGTTTATAAAAACTTAGATTCGACTTTATGTGAATTCACAATATGCACAATATAGACAATTTAACTAATCAAGTAAGTAATGATAAGATATGAAATAAGTATGCAAGATAAGAGATAAGAGATAGAAAGATCAAACCACAACACAAGGATTTATAGTGGTTTGGTAACGAAGCACCTTTTCGCCCTACTCCACTCCCCGAGCACCAAACTCGAGAGTTTTCTTCACTATGTCAAAAAGCTCCCTTTAGGCGGAGAAAACCGTACACAACTAAGCTTACACCGATTTCTGACACAAAGCCAAATGTCGAGTTCTAATCCTAGCTAGAACCAATCTATCACAACTAACCACACTACTTCACGACAATTCACTACTTCGCTATTCACAACTTTTCTATACTTCTCTTCACAACTTCACTTCAACTAAACACTATCTTGATCACACCAATCTAACACTACTTACTAAGATCACCCCGATCTAACTATACTTACAATGATCACCACAATCTACTTAATATACACAACTACGATACACACCTTCACAATATACACAAATGATTTACAAGATATGATACAATTGCAACAAGGTTGCAAGGACACACACTAAGCTATAATACTTCTTCACTTGATGGTAGGAAGTATTCTTCTCTTGCACTTGAGGATCAAAGCTTGGATCACTTGGAAACAAAGCTTTATGATTAAATGATCAAAGGAATGAAAGGAGAGTATAAACTGATTTAGAACAGAAAGAAAGTGTGTGCAAAAGGTGAGAAAATCAGTGGGGAATAGTCCAGTATTTATAGGCAAACTGGGGGGAATTTTTGTCTGGCCGGTCCCCTTAATTAGGGTGTCGGTCCCCTTAATAATTAAGGGGACCGCCCTTATAATTAAGGGGGCCGCCCAGCCTGGACGCTCCCTTTTTTGTCTTTTCTGGGGAGGTGTTTTCTGGAACATTTCTAGCCGTTTTTAGGTAGAAAATTTGAATTCAAAATATTTATTTTGAATAAAATATTTCTTTTAAATCTAAAAATGTTTTGTAAAAGTTATAAAAATGTTTGTGACATTTTTATAAAAAATGTGAGGTTGAATAAAAATTCCTTTGATCATAAAATGCATTAAGCATTTATTTATTCATACCTTTAAGTGATTAAATTTTCGAAATGAAAATTTACTACTAATTACTTGTTTACGAATAATTTTTCATTAATCGTTTTTACATTTTGTGATTATCAAAACGTAGAGAGGTCGAAAAATATTAATAACGTTTTTAGGCATTATTTCTATCAACAATCTCCCCCTTTTTGATGATTACAAAATCTAAACTCATTAAATGTAAAATTATTTTTAAACAAGTATTTAGTGAGTTTTATTTCCATTTCTCCCCCTTTTTGTAGAATCAAAAAGGCTTCGTCGATGAATGTTAGTAAAACCGACGAAATAAATGCTCCCCCTTGATGTGTACTCCCCCTCGTTCGAGGGCACCAAGGAATCGAGCTATGGTAACTTTGCTACAAAAACAAGTTAGAAGAACCACACCAATATTTCTAACATATAGAGCAAAGAGAGGAAAAATATAAAAATATGTTGATAATGCTTAACAAGTGCCATGTTATTTGTGAAGCTAACAACCACAACTTATAAAGTTAAGAATAAAAAAATATAAAGACAAGCAAGTACAAATTTAAAAGCATAATACTAAAGACCATTCATTTAAACATGAAAATTGTGCATAAAACACAATCATGCATACATCAAATAGAAATAATATGCTTGAAGCATATTAATACAGCATTTATAGAAGTAAATTACAAAAGTCCTAATATTCCTAGAATTCCACAGGACTTGCTTGCAAAAGGAGAGGGTTGGTCATTTATTTGAAAGCGAGAAAAAGTCAGCATCTATCATGCTTAGTTGGTTGTTGGTGGAGAGTTTGGAGCGGAGGTGGTTGTTGGAGGATAGTCACGTTGGATTTGAGGTGGTGGTTGTGGTCGAGTATGAATAAATTCAATCCAATTGATATCTTTACTCAAGGTTAGAAATTGCTTTTGGGTGTATATGCAACAAGGACAATAACCAACATGTTGTTCAACTTGATCTAAGTTAAGGGTGTGAGGTAAATTTGGAGAGTAAGGTGATGAGGAAGTGTTACGTTATGAGAGATACATGGCTAGGAGGTTTGACAAGTCTTGAAGTTGATTAATGTCATTCGTGAGAATTTCTCTACTTAGAGATGGAGGAAGTGGAGGTTGAGTGTGGTTGTCACCTTGAGGTGAGGGTGGAGTTTGATCATGGAGCACACTAGCAACATGTGGATTGATAAGTAAGTGAGGAAATGGGGTTTAAGATTGATTGACGCTTTGTGGTTATGTTTGAATGAGTAGTAGAGGTGTTTGCTTATGATGGTTCATTGATAGGAGATTGTGGTTTGGGCATTGGTGTTTGGAACAGTTAACATCACCTCCTATCATGTATTACAATAGTTCAATTTTCTTTCTCCAAACGCGGTCTTACAGATATTTTGGCAACCTTATAAAGGTTGGGTAAAGGATTATGAGGGGAAACATTTGAAGAAGACAAGAAAAAGTTGTGGTGATTATGTTGATGGAATGAGGGTTGAATTTATACTAGGAAATGGTGTAAATTAAGGTTGTATGGACATTTTTAGAAAGTCATCCAAGAATGTTGGTTGATTCTGGGAAATTTTTAGCTAGGTCTAAGGCGAATGAGGGTCAAAAAGGAGAAAGAAACAGTAAAAATTCATGTTCAGGGTGGTCGGAATCCCCTTAAATTATAAGGCGACCCTTTAATTATTAAGGAGGACCACCCCTTAAATTAAGGGGGCCGCACCTGGAAGTGTCCAAAAAGTCTAGGTTTTTGTTTTCTTTCAGGAAATGGTAAAAAGGTGGGTTGTTTTGTGGCCATTTTACAGCAAGTCCTAATTTTTATGGCAACTAATACTACAATATCTAACAAGCAAGAAAATAGGAAAGCAAAGTCCTAATTTTGTTTTAAACATTATCAAGACTAAGGGCATTTAGCAAGTAAGAGCAAGTAGACAAGCATTTAAGAAAGGTAGTAAAAAAGTCTTCATAGAAGCCATATTCAACAAATAGATTTAATACTCCTAATAATTGTAATGCTCTTACGACTTCTTAAACAAGAGAAGTATGTTGTAAACATATGTAAATGAGACTTGTCTTTTTATTTATGACCCTAGTGTGTGCCTATATGCGACAAATGTGGAGTGATGATTATTTCAACTCTAAAAAAAGAAAACCTACGAAATAATCCAAGTGCTCCTTTATTTAATGTTGCTCAATCAAGATTGTCAAAATATATATTAGATTATATATTTTGACACCAAGTGCGAGATCATTATGCATGATTTTGAAAAATATTTTTAGCATATATTAACAATGTATGAAAATAGATTTTTACATGTACTCCTAGTCGTGAGAAGGATTTTGACAAGATGTATTGGGACTTACATATACATATATTAAGTAGAAAATCTTAAACTTTGGCTAAACCAAGGTTACGTAATATTGTATATAGATTATTCTTTTGAAAAGTTCCCAATCTTTGATTTTGTGCAAAATAGAATCCTAGACTCATAAAGAAAGAAAAAATATAAAAACTTTTTACCTACTGTCAGATGGCCAGTCCCCTTAATTGTATGGTCGGCCCCTTTAATTTTAAGGGGACCGCCTGTTAAGAGTTAAGGGGGGCGCCCATCTGACAAAAAAAAATTCTTAATTTTTTGATTTTGGCATTTCAGTTTTGATTTTAGTTCATTGTTCCTGTTTACTTTTAAGTACCTTATCAGTCATTTATGATAATGAGACTACTTAGTAAGTATTTAATCAATTTGTTCCATCATTCCTAGACCTGGACGTAAGTAATTGAAGGGCTCACGTTTAAGGGGTTTAGTTAGAATATCGGAAATGTTATCTTCCGATGACACCTTTTCTATGGAAATATTTCCTTTTTGAACATTGAGTATCCACGAATGGCAATGGGGACGAATCTCAATGTGTTTGTATGAGAAGTGTTGTACGGATTTGCTAAGTCAATAGCCCATTTGTTATCACACATTATAGGAATATCACTAACCTACAATGCCATAATCTACGAGAGCTTGTTTCATCCATAGTGCTTGTTGACATGCCTTTCCGGCGCTTACATATTCAGCTTCGGTAGTGGAAATAGCAAGAGTGGGTTTGCTTCTTCAAAAACCAAGATGTTAAACAACATCCCATAAACGTGCAAATACCGTTAGTGCTTTTTCGGTCCACGTAATCTCCCGCATGATCAGAATCCGCATATACTATGGTTTCTATGCCGGACCCCTTAGGATACCATAATCCTAAGTGCATAGTGCCTTTAACGTATCAGAAGATACGTTTAACTGCTTCAAGATGAGAGATTTTATGATCCTCTTGGAAGCGTGCACAAAGGCAAACACTAAACATGATATCAGTGCCCTACTTGTCATTAAGGTATAATAAATTTTCCTATACAAACCTCTATATATTGGTGTTATCTACGGACTACCGTCTACGTCCTTTGTGAGTTTGTTCCGTGGATATAGGAGTTTTCATTGGCTATAGAGACCTCTTAATCCAAATTTCTTAAGCATCTCCTTTATATATTTTGATTGATTAAAGAATATACCATCTGCTACATTGTTTTATTGTAGATCCAGAGAAAAATTAGTTCCCTATCATACTCATTTCAACTCGTCATGCATGATTTTGGCAAAATCATCACACCTCTCTGACAAGTTGGATCCAATTATAATTTCATCACATAATATTTAGACAATGATGAGATTGGGGTCCTTCTTTTTAGTAAAGAGTGTGTTATCTACCATTCCCATGGTGTAATCATGTTTAATAAGAAAGGCTTTCAATCTATCGTACCAAGCTTTAGGAGCTTGTTTGAGTCCGTAAAGAGCTTTTTTGAGTCTATAGACATGATTAGGTTTTGCGAAGTCAATGAATCTCGGAGGTTGTGCAACGTAAACCTCCTCATTAATAAAACCGTTAAGGAATGCACTCTTATATCCATTTGAAATAATTTGAAGTCTAGTGCGCATGCATATGCTAACAATATTCTTATGGATTCTAATCTAGCTACGGGTGCATAAGTTTCGTCATAATCAATTCCTTCTTATTGATTATAACCTTGGGCAACTAGATTAGCTTTGTTTCTAGATACGACACCATTTTCATCAAGCTTATTTCTAAATACCCATTTAGTTCCGATTATGGTCATATCCTTAGGATTTGGGACTAATTCTCAAACATCATTTAATATGAATTGGTTTAATTCTTCTTGCATAGCAATTACCCAACTTTCATCTTTTAGCGCTTCATTTATATTTTTAGGTTCTATGGTTGAAAGAAAACAAAAGAAATTACTTTTGTCTTGGGCTTGTGATCTAAGGGTTCTTTAATTTGGATACCTATAACATTTTCTAATGGATGACTCTTTGATTCTTTTATGTTTATGATTTCATTATTTTCTAAAGATTTATTTTTGAGATCATTTCCTAAGGGTCTTGTTTTACTAACCTCAATAGCTTCTTCTTCTACTAAATCATCATCCTCCAAAGGTGATGTTTTAGGTGGTGGAGGAGTTTCATCGAATGTCACATTTAATGATTCTTCGACTTTCATTGTTTGTTTGTTAAGAATTATATAGGCTTTACTATTTTGAGAGTATCATAAGAAAATACCTTCATACGACTTTGGGTCGAACTTGGTGAGGTAATCTTTTGTATTAACAATGAAGCATTTACTTCCAAATACTTTAAAATAGTTAAGGTTTGGTTTTCTACCTCTTAATAACTTGTATGGAGTTTTTCCTAAAATATGTCTAATGGAGATTCTATTTATTATGTAGGTTGATGTATCGACCGCATTACTCCAAAATTTTTGTGGAATTGATTGTTCATTTAGCATGGTTCTACTCATTTCTTGTAGAGTGCGATTCTTTTTTTCTACTACCCCGTTTGATTGTGAAGTACGAGGAGCGGAGAAATTGTGAGAAAGTTTAACTCACAATAGTTTCCGAATTGTACTTCATTATCAAATTCCCGACCATGATCCGTTCTAATTGACACTATGGAACATCCTAGTTTATTTTGAATCATTTTACTAAATATTTTGAACTCATCAAATGCTTCGGTTTTATTTTCTAAAAATCTAGTCCATGTATATCGAGAATAGTCATCTACAATTACTAAGGTATAACGATTTCCTCCATAACTCCGTACGACGGATGGGCCAAATAAGTCCATGTGTAATAATTTTAAGCATCTAGTTGTTAATACTAATTTTTTTGCTTTGTGACTAGCGTGAGTTTGCTTTCCAAATTTGCAAGCGTCACAAAATGTCTTCAATATGTTAAGCTTAGGTAAATTTTCTAACTAATTCCCTAGTATCCAATGATTGAATTAATTGCATTTTGCGTGACCTAATCTCCTACTATCTCTCTCTCTCTAGTAGAGTTTTTCGTCAAAAAGGTTGCAAGACATATTTTATCTTCCGGTTTATTTCCTAATTTCATACACAATAGCCCTCTTTTTATAATCCCCCTCTACCTAGGACAATTATTTTTCATCTGTTGATTATATCGCTATCGTGATTTAGTAAATAATACTTTCATTTATATCGCATATTTGCCAACACAAGCAAATTAAGTTTAAATTATCTACATGCTCAACAGTTTAAATTTTAAGGGAGTCATGAGAAATCGTACATTTGCCAATGATGTTGCCGCTTAAATTGCTTCCAAAAGACGGTGTTCCCTCCGTGTACTGCTTTGTATGTAGAAAACAACTTCGGTACCCCTCATATGTTTCGAGTATCCACTAACTTTAATCTACTCGTCGCTCTAAGTTTATTCTAAGCATATATTCAATTGTGTAACATCCGAATTTTAGTCATGTTACTACGTCATCTATTTTAACTAACTATTATTTTCTTCTGTACGGCGTTTACTTTTAATTCTTATTATATAGTAAAACCATAATCTTAAAAAGCAACAATTAACGTAAACACACCAAAACGAATTAAGTTTACGACAAACAATCATTAATTATTAATACTAAAGTAATAATAACGTTATAATGTTTTATTTGTATCGGTACGTAAAAAACGTTTACGTTTCGCGATAAATTACATTAGTAATTCCCGAACCAACAAAAAATAATCTATGCGTTCAACAAATAACAACTTTTATTTCTAATGACCAAAGTTTATAAAACATTACCCTTATACATATAATGGAACGCCCCAATTACTAGGAAATAACTAACATAAACCTTACAAGTCTTATACTTTACTTTTAACTTACAACAAATAAATCAATTACATTTACTTACAACTTATTAATAACAAGTATACCTTCAATTCTTTCTTTTATACAAGATAAATGGCAAGGAAATATCTAGTTAGAAAACACAATTCCTTAAATCCATGGGATGTTCTCATCTTTTAGGAACCAAGACCAAGACTTTTCCTAGAATTCCTCATTTGTGTCTATTATGAATCTAGTCTTGATCTCATCTAAGTCCAAGAAGTATATAAGTAAAGTAGCTAGTAAGAAAGAACACACACTCTTCATTTCTAAGGTGAAAGTTCACAAAATCTCTTCTCCCTCCTCCTCTCTAGCTCACGGCAACAAAACACCCCTTTACATAATCCATACAAATTTTTCTTCAACATATACAAGCCATCACACATCATTTCTAAGATATACTAAGGTGTTTGCAAGCCTTGGTTAACCATTTACAAGTATTGAAGCAAAGAATGGAAGATTAGGGTTTAGGGTTTCAAGATCTTACAAGCTAGGGTTTATAATCTAAATAAGGGTTTAGATTACATATTTCTCATCATCATACATCACCATAAGGTTATCTAAAACTATTTATGTCTTTACTTTTATCATCTTTATGTGTTTACATGTTCTATATAACTAAATCACCATTTAGGGTTTTAAACATGTTAAATGGATAACTTACTTGTGGTTATGATTTTGAACACTTTTGCATATGTTGGGTAGTTGATAATATCATGAAATAAAGGAATTATAAGTATGGTAACATGTTTGTTAAAGTATAAAAAGTTCAAGTATAAACTTGTAGTTAAAAAGTATATAAAAACAAAGTTATATAAATAAACCCCAAAAGATATATAGGGGCTGTTTTGGTTCGTATTTTGTAACAGCTAGATTATACTTTATAAAGATATTACGTCTCATGACGATTCCAAAGAGATAAGAAACTCGAAAAACGGATTAATAACCAAAAAAATACGGTAAAAACAAGTTATACGTTAATAAACGGAGTCGTAAAAGAACTTTTATAAAAACTTTTTATAAAAATTATTCAAACAACAAGTTTGGCATTTTTAACAAATTATACATATTT